>JADRCD010191864.1:0-22866 GCA_019843815.1 Montemys delectorum
CCCCCCCCCCAGAGCATTAACCAATCACTAAAGCACTTATACCCCTGGAGACAGAGCCATCCAATCAAGGAAAGAAAGGTAAAAGTCACTCACTCCTACACCAACAGGCATTTGGTTGACCTTGCAAAGTCTATTCCTTCCATCCCAGTGTATGGTAGAACCCTGCATGTAGGTTCTCTGCAGAATAAATGCTCTTTTCTGTTGCATACTATTCGAGCCTGGAGCATCATCCTTGGCAAATCATGGACCCTTACCTTAGTAAAAATGGGGCATTTAAAACCTATGATTAGATTTCATTTTATGTTTTCCCACTGGAGAAAGTCTTTGCCTGGTGGATAGTAATTGTGTTAACCACAGGGAAAAAAAATATATTTATGGAATTATTCCTATTTGGGACATTCCTACTAAATTGTATAGTAATTGTGAACAAATATTTAAATGTTCATAAATTCAGCCTATTAGTAAGAAATAATACTAAAAACTGTCAAAATCAACTAAAACTTTGGCTTTCTCCTATGATTTAACCTTTTTGGAAGGTATCCAGTATCTCTTCATAAAATAAGTACTTGACATTTTTTTTAAAGATTTATTTATTTATTATATGTAAGAACACTGTAGCTGTCTTCAGACACTCCAGAAGATCACATTACAGATGGTTGTGAGCCACCATGCGGTTGCTGGGATTTGAACTCAGGACCTTCAGAAGAGCAGTTGGTGCTCTTAACCACTGAGCCATCTCTCCAGCCCAGTACTTGACATTTTATTTTTAAAAAATTTTGTAGGTAAAAATGTTGGGAGCCAGGCCAACCCAAGGCTTTCTCAGAGTCCCTAATGAAAGGACAAAGAGAACACTTGTTTTTGTGTCCTTGTCCAGAAGCAGACTTGACAAAGTCTGGTCTGCGGTTGGGGCCAGGTCCTCAGGAGAGTTAAGGTTTTAATTTCTAAGAATTCAGCTTTCCCCTCTGAAGGGCTCTGGTTATCAATCCTAAGGCCACCGTGTCTGAGGTATCCTGTGCTCTCTTTGCCAATTAATTTATTTGATTTAGCTTTCTGCCAGCGCTGGCCCATCCACCCCCTGCAAACAGTATACAAGATGTACTTCTTGATAAACTTGCTTGGCATAAAACATAGCTTGTTCGAGACCTTATAATATCAAGCTTTCCTATCTTCTTACCTTCTGATCCCCTGGTCCTTCCCTCAGGGGCATACCACTGAAATATGACCTGTTGGGAGAGGTCATGAAAACTGCATACAGCCATCTTTATTAGAGAAAAATCATGGGGCCAGCAAGAGGGCTGAGAGGGTAAATGTACCAAGCCTAAAAACCCTAGTTTGATGCCCAAGACCCACGGGTACCAGGAGGAAACTGACTCCTGTAAGTCCTTCTCTGACCTCCACATGCATAAATAAAATGCAATTTTTTTTCAAAAAACAGAAAATATATACTATTACTAGGGACTTTTAGCTATGATTCAAAATTAGTTACAGAGCCTTCTCAAATGATTAAGAATACTAGCCAGGTGGTGGTGGCGCACGCCTTTAATCCCAGCACTTGGGAGGCAGAGGCAGGTGGATTTCTGAGTTCGAGGCCAGCCTGGTCTACAGAGTGAGTTCTAGGACAGCCAGGGCTATACAGAGAAACCCTGTCTCAAAAAAAAAAAAAAAAAAAAAGATTCAACTGTTTTCACTGTCTTAGCTCTTCTGAAGGTCCTGAGTTCAAATCCCAGCAACCACATGGCGGGTCACAACCATCTATAATGAGATCTGATGCCCTCTTCTGGTGCATCTGAAGACAGCTACAGTGTGCTTATTTCTAGTAATAAATAAATCTCTAGACCAGAGCAAGCAAGGCCAGGGTGAGCAGGGCCAACTGAAGCAAGTGGCATCAACTGGAGCAAACAGAGGTCCTGAATTCAAAATTCCCAGCAACCACATGATGGTTCACAACCATCAATACAGCTACAGTGTACTCATATACATAAAATAAATAAATCTTTAAAAAAGTTTCTTCTTTTTATTTAGCATAATTTGTTACTTTTAAATCCAGTTTCTTTAATTGACAAATCTTATTTTAAAATCTTCTATTTTTGGGGGGTATCTATATTTTAAATGCAAATTTGAACAGCTTTTCTTTCAGGAGTGATCTTGAAGGCCATGTAGCAGAAAGAAGTTGGCCAGGATAGCACTGTTTCTTCCCCTGTCCCTGTCCTGAATGCATTTTTTTTTCTTTTCTGGTTTTTCGAGACAGGGTTTCTCTGTGTAGCCTTGTCGATCCTGAAACTCACTCTGTAGACCAGGCTGGCCTTGAACTCAGAAATCCGCCTGCCTCTGCCTCCCAAGAGCTGGGATTAAAGCGTGGCCACCACCACCCGGCCTGAATGTATTTTTTTAAAGATTTATTTATTTTATTTATATGACTACACTGTAGCTGTCTTCAGACACACCAGAGGAGGGCATCAGATCCTGTTACAGATGGTTGTGAGCCATCATGTGGTTGCTGGGATTTGAACTCAGGACCTCTGGAAGAGCAGTTGGTGCTCTTAACCACTGAGCCATCTCTCCAGCCCTGAATGTATTTTTTAAAACATTTATTTTTTTCTGTGTGTGAGTATTTTGTCTGAATGTGTGTAGTGCTCATGGAGGCCAAAAGGAGGGTGTTACAATCCTGAAACTGGAATTATAAAAGGTTGTGAGCCACCATGTGAGTGCTGAGAACTCAATTCAGTTCCCTTTCAAGAGCCCTTAATCATAAAGCCATTTCTTCAGTCCCTTGTATGTATTCTTATAAGAAAATTTTGATAGCACATGGTAGACTAGAACATGAATACCAAATATGTCTTCTTGCAGTGAGTATAAGCATGATTATTTTCTATTTTGAATGTTTATATTCAATAAATCTCTACCTTTATACACACATACATACACCATACACACACACACACACACACACACACACACACACAGTGTATATATATAATTCTTAAACTCTTGTGTGGTTTTTAATATGCAGTGACTGTAATGGTTGGTATTATTAAAATGACAGTATCTAGAATCTCCTGCAAGATGGACCTTTGGGTATATCTGAGAGGAGATTATCTTGATTACATTAACTAATATGAGAAGAAACAAACCAATCATAAGTGGGACCATTTCCTGAGGAGGAGACCTTGGAGTACATATAAGATGGAGAAAATAAGTACTGGCATTCGTTCATTCAGTGCACTCTGCTGCCTGACTATGTAATGTGATGCAGCAAGCCACTTCAAGCACTGCTACCTTAAATTCCTCAACATTGTGGACTGGAACTGTAAGACAGAATAAAGCCCTGTCTCCCTTGAGTTCCTTTTTATTTTATTTTAATTTTATGTGTATGCCTGCATGTAAGTTTGTGTACTACATGCAGGTAGTCCCCATGAAGGCAATAAGAGAGCAATAGATCCCCCTGAAACTGGGGTTACATATGACTAAAACAGTTAGTGATCAGGTGTTAAATTCAAACTTGGGTCCTCTGCAGGAAGAGCTAATGTTCTTAACCCCTGAGCCGTCCCTCCAGCCCCCTTCAGCCCTTTTGTCAGAATGTTGCATCACAGCAGCAGGGAGTTGGGAGACCTAAGATAATAACCTTTATTTCTCTTCACTAATTTGTCCTCAAGTCCACTTTGACTGATGGAATCGTGGCTAATCCTGCTTCCTCATCAGATTTCAGCTACTTGATGTATCATTCCCCATCCTTGTCTTTTGTGTCAAGAGGTCAGTTTCTTGCAGAATATTTTTATTCATATTTTGAGACCATTTTTAATTTAGGGTTATTACAGAGATATATTTGCTGATTCTGTAATTTTTTTCTCTTGTTGATTTTTGTATTTTTCTTTCTTGTATTCATCTTAAGAGTTTGTTGATTTAATGAGTTGAACATGTTAGATCACATCTGATTTTTGTTTATTTATCTATTCCTCTCATAGGATGCATTCCTTCCTGGGTTTGTGATTATCTTCCTCCTTCCCGTGTAGGATTCCTGTAAGTATCTCCTTTAATGCTGGTGTAGTAGTCATGAACTGCTATAGGTTCTACTATTGTGAAAGTTCTTTAATTCTCCAATTTTAAGTAATAGCTTTGCTGGACATAGTGACCTTGGTTGGTAGTTATTTACTCTCATGGAGTTAATTCAATTATTACATTTTTTTTTCTGGTTCAGTCTCTATAAATGTGAATCCAAGTCACACAAATCCTAATACCTGGATCCAGTGACTCTAGGGTGGTAGCTCACTAAGCCATTGGAGAGTTGAAGGCCTTTAGGGTTTAGGAACATAATAATGTTAACAAAACAAAACGAAAAACTTACAAAGTGAAAACAAAAATGAATTTATAAAGAAGCATCCAGGTTTTGCTAGATAGAAATAACCTTTCCTTTCCTGGGCTTTGTAAACAAAGACTAACTCATCTTCAGCCCATCTGACCCTTCTGTAACAACCCATCCCTTCACATAGAGACATTCTGAATTGACAGGGGACCAAAGAAGTAGAGATTTCAAAGAAAGGAGTCAGCCTTACAATGCTTAAAAAAGGAGGGAGGGTGTCTTAGTCAGGGTTTCTATTCCTGCACAAACATGACCAAGAAGCAAGTGGGGGAGGAAAGGATTTATTCAACTTACATTTCCTCATTGCTGTTCATAACCAAAGGAAGTTAGGACGGGAACTCAACCAGGTCAGGAAACAGGAGCTGATGCAGAGCCCATGGAGGGATATTACTTACTGGCTTGCTTCCCCTGACTTGCTCAGCTTTCTTTCTTATAGAACTCAGGACTACCATCCCTTGATCACTAATTGAGAAAGGGTGGGTCCTCCCACCCTTGATCACTTATTGAGAAAAATGCCTTACAGCTGGATCTCATGGAGGCATTTCCTCAAGGGAGGCTCCTTTCTCTGTGATAACTCCAGCTTGTGTCAAGTTGACACACAAAACCAGCCAGTACAGGGAGCCAAAGAACTTCTCCAAGTGCAGGAATTTTCTTCCCATTGCCCCCTTAAAATTCCCTGAGATGTTCCCCCTTTCAAATATGAAGGGCCCTATCTGTCTCTTACTTTTTTTCCCAAGCCTAGACTTGACTAGAACTATCTCCTCCATCAATCTCTGTCTTCTGGTTTGCTTCAGTACAAGTGGCAAGTAGAAGGGCCTCAGGTAATAATATAGGAAGCGTTTTCTATTCTTTGTGACCAAAGGTTTAACTATAAGACTTCTAAAACGAAGTCCTGCTGTGCCACCGGTGAACAATCTAGGAACCTCAGGAGTCCCCTTCTCCAGCATCTGCTTCATGTGTGGAACACAGATCTCCCAACTTAAGTTGTATTTTACAGAGGGCTAGTTTGTGCACTTGGAGCTTTCAGGGGCTTCCCATTTCTGTGTATTTGCACCTCTACTTGCAGGGGCAGAAGGCAGTTCTTTATCTTCCCTACAGTTTTGCCTAGAGCTCCATGTTAGAGTCTCTGGTTTCTTTTATAATACTAAGGTTTGTTTCTGGATTTTACCTGGTCTCTGTCTTCTGTTTACTCTTGTCTTTCTTTGCCTTCTATACTGCCCTTCTTCCACCTAAAGTGTTGTACAGAATTCAGAGAAAATGCTAAGTGTATGTAACCTTCCATCTTCCCCTAAACAATATGTCCTTTCATTAGTATTTGTATCTTGTAAATTTGTTCTTGCAACCTTTGTATATCTGATAAGGGATGGGAAGATGATTAGAGTACCTGTAGAGACGAATCTGCAAACACACTTTCAAAAGTTTAAAAAGTTAAAAAAAAAAAAAAGTTTTGTTTGCTCTGAATTCACTCTCCACCCCAAGTGATACCTGGATAAATACTTAGATATACATGACCCAAAAGATAAGGGAGGCGTGGGAATCACAGATTTCATGGTGACCACCTGACCAGAGGAGTAAGCCCAGAGAATCAATTGTTTTCATTTTAAACAGCCAGCTTGAGATGAGATACTAAAACGTCTCATATCACTAATCATCTGAATAAATCATAACAAAGATTCCATCCCCATATGTTCCTTGACATTTGGGGTGACAGCCATCACAAGCTTCAAGTATTCTACTATTTCAATCATTAGAAGTGTATCTTTACATTTTTTATGATTAACACTTGATTTTCAAAACAGTCAAATATAAAACTTGTTGATACTCAAATTTTTGGACCTCCTGACTCTGCCTCCCTAGTACTGGGATTAAAGGCATATCCCACCATTGCCTACCCCCTTTAACAACTTTGTCCTATTGGCAAGTAGTTAAAATCAACAAGTTTAATCAACAAGTTTAATCAACAAGTTTAATCAATAAGGACCTCTAAGAACACTAATGTTAAACAAGGGGAAACTGTCACAATTGCCCTTCCTTAGAGGTGAAAGGATAAAGTACTCAATACTGACCACACACACACACACACACACACACACACACACACACATGCCTTGTGAAAGGATTAGACAAAAGGAAAGGGAGGAATCTGGGCTTTGGTGATGTCCATTAAGAAAGGGATGGCTGTTTTATGGATTTTTTTCTTCCCTTTTAATTCTGTTTAATCTGCTCCATTATTTAATGTGCTACCATTATAAGAAAGAGTGGAATCCTGAGTTTTATCTCTGGACCTTGGGGTGGGGAACAGCACACCTTTCTGAATGCCTAGAAGATTTTAAGTTCTAGCAAGAGGCTTTCTGGTAAAGAACAAGATAAGTATTGTCCCCTGAAAAGTTAATCCTGGGCCAGCAAGATGGCTTGGAGGGTAAAGAGGCTTTCTACTGAGCCTGCCAACATTACTCTCAAAGATCTATATTCTTGTGGCATGTGGTTTTTGCATGTGTTCGAACACATAGACAGACAGATACACACACACACACACACACATACATACTCACACATACACAAATGCAATTTTTTAAAAAGAGATTAACCCTAATGAGCCTGTCAATTGATTGAACAGGTAAACATCATTTAAAAAGAGTTCTCTTTTCCAGAGACTTTAGAATAAACTGTATGTACTGGCTAGTTTTGTGTGTCAACTTGACACAGGCTGGAGTTATCACAGAGAAGTGAACTTCAGTTGGGGAAGTGCCTCCATGAGATCCAGCTGTGGGGCATTTTCTCAATTAGTGATCAAAGGGGTGGTGCCATCTCTGGGCTGGAAGTCTTGAATTCTATAAGAGAGCGAGCTGAGCAAGCCAGGAGAAGCAAGCCAGTAAGGAACATCCCTCCATGGCCTCTGCATCAGCTCCTGCTTCCTGACCTGCTTGAGTTCCAGTCCTGACTTCCTCTGGTGATCAACAGCAATGTGGAAGTAAGCTGAATAAACCCTTTCCTCCCCAACTTGCTTCTTGATCATGATGTTTGTGCAGGAATAGAAACCCTGACTAAGACACCGTATAAACTGACTAAACATGTAGACTGATACAAGTGTCCCTTTGGTGACTGTCCTTTGTCACAATGTTTTCCTTGGCAACAGTCCTTCTAAGCTGTTGCCCCACTCTTGTCCTTTGAGGCTACCTTGCTTTAGTCTCTAATACATTTTGTCTTTTTTTCCCCTATGTTCTGTATGATTCATCTGAATTCATTTGTTGTGCCTCACCATTTGTCAGAAACCACAGGGGCAGCAAAAGCAAAATCCTGGTAATGTGTAAGAGTACAGATGGCTTAACTAAAAAATAAATCAAACCAAGAAAATATCTTAGGTCTGAAATCAGCTCTGATTGTATATAGTCTCATAGCCAGCCCTCATTCACTTCGAAATCCTAGACAGGGTATTTAATCTCTCGTATCATTCATTAGCTAAGGGGGGATAAAATATTAAAACATCCCAGAGAAACTGATAAAGGAATTGAACTTGAACAGCAAGCCTTCCTTATGATGTCACTCATCCCAAGCCTCTTCTGAAATAAGAGCTTGTGAGGGATGCTCGTAGAGCAGCTGTGGTTAGAGATTAGCATTTTCGAACTGGCCTCAGGCACATGAAGATCACACTGGAAATGCTGACCCAAGGGAAGAGTGAGTCTGAGGCTAGCTCAAACAAACAAACCTGTCTCAAAAACACTGAAAAACAAATAAACAATATAAATAAATAAAATTGCCCTTCACCCTCAGTGGCATTAATGTAGCTAGTCTACCATGCAGTGTAAATCAGTGTCTGTTCATCCCTTTAGGTACTCATTACATGCCAGACCGCATGACTAATAGTGAGCAAGTAGATGAAACCATACAGCTGATAAACAAACTGATACAATGTCAGGTGGTGAGGAGAGCAATGTAGTAAGACGAAAGGCAGCGCCACGCAGGGCTTCCTCACAGATACGTCTCGTGGCCTAGCTGAGTCGTTGAATTCAATAAGGCATTCTCGGGGAGGAAAACAAGCAGACATGTGGTATTCCAGGTAAACATGTGGGCCTGTCAAACGGCTTAACACTTCTCCATCCTTGCTGTGCAAGCCTGGTTGTAGTGAAAATCCTGAAATTTTGGTTTCTTTAGCAACACAGAAATACTCACTTTAATATCAGATAATGTTACCTTTACAGGATAAATTTGTAAAAGTTCTTTTATATTCTGTTCTGGATAGTGCTTGGAGAAATATTTTTCTTCATCCTTTCATTTCTCCCAAACTTCCCAATTTATTGAATAAAAGTTTCTGTTATGAAAAAAAAGAAAGAAACAAAGAAAACCACAGAAATTTAAGACTGTGTTTTCATTTTAATCTCAGATATGGGGAGATCTGGCTGCTTCGAACTGACCACAGCAGCTGACTATGATTTATTTGTGTGGTGCTCTGGGAGAGGCATGGTTTTGCCTGCCTCAGATAGTTTCTGTGATTGTGTGGTGTTTGAAATTCTGGGAACTTTTCAGGGTATATAAATTCAAGGGCCCCAAGAGACAGAGGCAGATGGTTGTTGGTCATTGGGGGGACAATGTGTGAATTGTAGTATGTTAGTAGTTGTGCTCAAAGAAAGAAGAAGGAATTAGATTCAGAGATCTCCATCTCTCTCTCCTCTATCTTTCTTTCTCTCCTATCTAGTAATAGAAATAGTAACAGTGAAACTTGGGGAGTAAGGGGGGAAGAACGCACAAAGTAGCAAAGACAAGTTAAACCTAGTGACTTGGGTTCTATCGCCAGAGTCCAAAGCAGAAAAAGAGAATCATCTGCTGAAAGCTGACTTCTGACCTCTACCCACACCATGGCACGTATGTGCATACATCATACTCACACAATAGTAATGAATAGGGGCTGGTGAGATGGCTCAGCACCTAAGATCACTGGCTGCTCTTCCTGAGGTCATGAGATCAATTCCCAGCAACCACATGGTGGTTCACAACCATCTATAGGAGGATATATGATGCCCTCTTCAGGCAGGCAGATATATATGCAGCAGAACACTCACACATTAATTTAAATTTAAAACAAAAAAAGTAATGAATAAAGTTAAAAACAAAAGGCAAATACTCATGACATTTGCTAAAGACATGAAAGATTATTCAAGGAGAGGATAACACAAAAAGTATGAGACCACCTCAATAGTTACTGTAAGAGTTGGCAAGAGACTAGCCTGTAATCCAAATACAAACCCAAGTGGGTGGTTGTCAGTGGATGGATAATTACTAGTAGTAGACAAGGGAAATATTCCTGCCAGATGGACTCAACAGAATTCTTGTCCTGAAGACATGCTAGGATAGTAAGAAAGATTTTTTTTTTAATACATTGACTTAGCAGGACTTTTATTCAACTTGGATTTTGCAATAACAAAGAAGGAAATCCCAGATCAGGAACGAGAAGAGGACTCAGAGAAGCATGATTCAAATTAGGCCAAGAGTCTGAAGATAAAGGTCCAAAGAAACACTGAGCATGTTGGCCTATCATTTTGGCCTTCATGTATTAACACTCGGCATCTTCTCCCAACTTATATGTGTCTTCTTGGGAAGCTAAAACTGCAACTCCTAATTAGGATAATAAACATGATTAGACTCTCACCAATTATTTGTAATGTATCTATGAAGGCTATCTTTCTGCTGTTTCTCATGCTGTGCATGTTTAGAAAACTAGCAAGTGAGCCGGGCGGTGGTGGCACACACCTTTAATCCCAGTACTTGGGAGGCAGAGGCAGGCGGATTTCTGAGTTCGAGGCCAGCCTGGTCTTCAGAGTGAATTCCAGGACAGCCAAGGCTACACAGAGAAAGCCTGTCTCAAAAAAAAAAAAAAAAAAAAAAAAAAAAAAAAAAAGAAAAAGAAAACTAGCAAGTAGATTTTTGGCGATTTTGTTTTGTTATTAGCAAATATTTCAAGATCTGGACACTACCTATATAATATTAAGAGAAAGGGTACAAAAGAGCCATGTTTTAGAAATGTATAAATTGTTACACTCTTCTGTCTGTGAGGGGAGGATAAGACATGTGCAGGTCAGAGGATAGTCTGGGGAGCTAGTTCTCTCTATCTGATGAGTCCCAGGGCTCAAATGCAGGTAGTAAAGCTTGGCAGTGTGTGCTTTTTACTCACTGAACTATCCAACGAGCCCAAAGGCCATGGTTTTGCCAGGGTCAACCTGGTTGGTGTGGCGATGTGGGGCAGTGTGGGGCAGTGTGTGGCAGTGGTCTGCTCAGGTAACTTAAGCTCAGTAGAGTATTGGCTTTGAGCCCTGGACCCCTGTGGGCAATTTCTGCTTACAGGAGGCAGAAGAAGCTTGGCCATAACTTCTGGGTCTTTGGTTCCTGTTTCAGTCACAACCCCTCACAGCTGCCCCTGCAGGAGATGGGTGCTCTATCAGGCAGACAATGCCCCAAGCTCCTAGGATTCTAGCTGGACCCTACACCCAGTCACCTGACCACAAGCCAGACATGCCACGTCCCATACAATAAAAGGGGAGGTTTGCCCCCTTCTCTTTCTCTTACTCTTTGTTCCTCTCTTACTCTTACTCTCTCTCTCATTCTGACTCTTCCCCTCTCTCCCTCTCTTGCTCTCTCTCTTGCTCTTTGTTCCTCTCTTGCTTTATTCCTCTCCTATCTCTCTCTCTCTCCTTCCTCTCCTTTCCTTCCCTTTACTTAACCTACCTATTTTCTCCCTCCTACAATAAAATAACTTTTATACATTGCTTCCTTTTTAACTAAGGCACCATGCAGCAACAGGTCAACACTGGGGAGAGAGAGAGACCCAGGCCTTAGCAGCAGGCCCCTGCCTTGGTGCAACATGGCATAAATATACAGATGAAATTCTTGGTGGTAGCAGAGCAGACTCCTGGTTCATGCAGGTATGGATGCATTACTAAAACATTTCTTTTTTTTTTTCTTTTCGAGACAGGGTTTCTCTGTGTAGCCCTGGCTATCCTGGAAATCACTCTGTAGACCAGGCTGGCCTCGAACTCAAATCTACCTGCCTCTGCCTCCCAAGTGCTGGGATTAAAGGCGTGAGCCACACTGCCCGGCCTACTAAAACATTTCTATGGAAGTTCCCTGGTGCTCCAGGGTGACTCCTGCATGTGAGAGCATGTAAGAGAGGTAGGAGCTCTTGTGGTAGGACAGTTTTATAAGTTCTCCAAGAAGCCTGTGTCAAAGGCCAGGTTACAAGTGACTATTCTCTCTATTCCTCTCATTTATAAGTACCTAATCCTTTAAACACTTTTATACTGAAAATAGATAACAAGACAAATTCCTATGTCCTACAGCAGATCCTTACTAAACACTCATTTTATTCATAAGCAAAACACTTTTTCATAAAAACATTACTGTACTGTTTAATTAACTTTACACTTGTTAAGCTTCCCACATCTTCCAAGACAATCTAAATACAAATGTCAACATTTCCATTTTCTTTCCCACTTTAGGCCCTCAAGAAAGCAAAGACTGAAGTCCTATAGCTGCATGGACTTGAATTCTTCCCCCTTGACCTCCCTCCCAGCCCTGCTCACTTTGGCCCTGGACTTGAATACTTATAGCCTGACTGAAAGCAAAAGCAGGTTTCTCCCCAGTTTTCTAAGAGCATAGCTCTGCATCTCCATGTTGGCTTTGCAGTAAGTAACAATCCAGTCAAGCCTGTTGACCGGCAGAGCTATATGAAAGCAGGACAATAACTGTAATGACAAAGTTTGGGGGTTTGTCTTTGTTTTGTATTTATTTATCTATATCCTAAATGGTGCTTACCCTCCCAGATCCTCCCTCACAGAGGCCCTCCCCCATCCCCTTCTCCTCTGAGAGGGTGGGACCCCCAGCATCCCCCTCACCCTGGCACATCAAGTCTCTGACAGATTAGGCACATCTCCCACTGAGGCCAAACAAGGCATCCATGAAGACTGAGCTGCCTGTCTGCTACATGTGTGCCAGAGGCCTCGGTCTAGCCCATGTATGTTCTTTGGTTGGTGACCCAGACTCTGAGACCTCCCAGGGGTACAGTTTTATTGACTATGTTGGTCTTCCTGTGGGCTTCACATCCCCTTCAGGATCTTCAATCCTTCCCCAACTCTTCTATAAAGTGTCTATGACCACTGTCTGTTTAGCTGTGGTTATCTGTATCTGTTTCAGTCAGCTGCTGGGTAGAGTCTCTCAGAGAACAGCTATGCTAGGCTCCTGTCTGCATAACAGAGTATCTTTAATAATGTCAGGGATTGGTGCTTGCCAGGGTTTCAAGTTGGGCTGGTTATTAGTTGGCCTTTCCTTTTGTCTCTGCTTCATCCCGTGTTTCTTTTATACAGAACAAATTTGGGGTGTGTACTGGCTAGTTTTGTGTGTCAACTTGACACAGGCTGGAGTTATCACAGAGAAGGGAGCTTCAGTTGGGGAAGTGCCTCCATGAGATCCAGCTGTGGGGCATTTTCTCAATTAGTGACCAAGGGGGTAGGGCCCCTTGTGGGTGGTGCCATCTCTGGGCTGGAAGTCTTGAGTTCTATAAGAGAGCAGGCTGAGCAAGCCAGGGGAAGCAAGCCAGCAAGGAACATCCCTCCATGGCCTCTGCATCAGCTCCTGCTTCCTGACCTGCTTGAGTTCCAGTCCTGACTTCCTCTGGTGATCAACAGCATGTGGAAGTAAGCTAAATAAACCCTTTCCTCCCTAACTTGCTTCTTGATCATGATGTTTGTGCAGGAATAGAAACCCTGACTAAGACAAATTGGTACCAGCATAGTGGGGTATTCCTGTGACAACCTGATCATGTTTTGGGGAGGACTGTGGAAGGACTTTACAACTTTGAGCTAGAAGAGCCACTGTTAAGAACTCTGTGGGATGTTCTGTGCGAGCTTGAAAGATCATGTTGACAACAGTACAAAAGATAGAGGCCTGGCTTGTGAAATTTCAGAGGGAAGATTAAAGACTCTTATCAGGGCCATGTTGTTTTGATTGTGAAGATTCTGTGCTTCTGGTTAGCTGGGGCTGAAGTATCAGCTGTGATTAACAAGATACCAGAACTACTAAAGAGAGAACTTTGCATTACTGGGACTATTGATGCTGGTTAGCTGGAGCTAAGAAATTAGCGGTGATTAAGAAGAGACCAGCATCATTGAGGTAACATCTTCTGGGGAGTGTTTTCTGAGAACACAAAGAAGTTGTGTTCCAGAGATAGCCAAGGTTGTACCTTGTGCTGCAGCAGGACTTGGTAATGTGTAAGAGTCACCCAGGTGGTCCTGGTTTTGACAGCACGAAGGGGTCTTGAAGAGCAGCTGAGGCTTAGCACAGTGAGAGGCCATAGAAGGCCATTGGTGAAGGTGCAGCCTCAGTTGCAATTGATGGCCCAGGACTGAAGGGGTCATGCAAAGGAGTTGATGCCTGGCACCATGAAGAGAGCCTATGAGAGGCTATTGGTGAAGCCTAGTTACAGCGAATGACAGTTTTTGGTGATGCCAGTACCATAAATTACCACCAAAAACAGCAGCAGCAATGAAGTACAGGCATCTGGAGCCCAAAAAACAAGATGTATGCTACAAAGGGCAGAGCTGGAGAGGTGACTCAAGCCCTTGGAGGAGTCCAGAAGATCGTGAGTTGGATCCCAGTTGGTTTTGCTTTTGATTGTGACTGTGCCCTGATATTTTTCCCTCTTGAAAAAAGAATGTATTTTAGTGGAGCCCACAGTTAAGAGACTTTGAATTTTAAAAGATATTGGACATTTTAAATTGATTAAACTTTTAATATGTAAAGACTGTGGGACTTTAGATCTTGGGGATGAATAAGAACATAAGGGTTGAGGCTTAATAGTGATGTGTTTGTGTGTCAAGTTGACAAGGGGTCAATTGTACTGGCTAGTTTTGTGTGTCAAGTTGACACAGGCTGGAGTTATCACAGAGAAGGGAGTTTGAGTTGGGGAAGTGCCTCCATGAGATCCAGCTGTGAGGCATTTTCTCAATTAGTGACCAAGGGGGTAGGGCCCCTTGTGGGTGGGGCTATCCCTGGGCTGGAAGTCTTGAGTTCTATAAGAGAGCAGGCTGAGCAAGCCAGGAGAAGCAAGCCAGTAAGGAACATCCCTCCATGGCCTCTGCATCAGCTCCTGCTCCCTGACCTGCTTGAGTTCCAGTCCTGACTTCCTTTGTGATCAACAGCCATGTGGAAGTAAGCTGAATAAACCCTCTCCTCCCCAACTTGCTTCTTGGTCATGATGGTTGTGCAGGAATAGAAACCCTGACTGAGACAGGGTGGAAAGTTTAGTGGGTGGTTTGGTGTTCTTATCCCTCCACTGGGGGTCCTGCCTGACTAAAGGAGGATGCTCCTTCAGGTTTCATGTCCCCACTGTTAGGCATCTTGGCTAAGGTCACCCGTATTGATTCCTGGGAGCTTCCCCTATCCCAGGTCTCTGGGGCTTCCCAGAGATTCTTCCCTTCCCTCCACACCCCTCATCTACCTCTCCCCTAGCAGCTGCAGATTTCTATTCATTCTCCTGGCCCCATGAGCCTCTCTCCTGTCCTCCCTTCCATCCCACCCCACCCTCATATGTTGTACCAAGGACAGGGGCCTGCTGCTGAGGCCTGTATCTCTCTCTCTCCCCCGTGCTGACCTGTTGCTGCATGGCGCATTAGTTAAAAAGGAGGCAATGTATAAATGAGTTATTTTATTGTAGGAAGGAGAAAATATGCTGGTCGAGAAAGAAAGGAGAGGAAGGAGAGAGAGAGAGGAGAGGAAAAATCAAAAGAAGAACAAAGAGCAAGAGAAGAGAGAGAGCAAGAGAGGGAGAGAGGGGAAGAGTAAGAGAGCAAGAGAGCAAGAGAGGGAGAGGGAGAGGAAAAGTAAGAGAGAGTGAGAGTAAATAAGAGAAAGAGAGTGAAGAGGGGGTAAACTGCCCCTTTTATTGTATGGGGCATGGCATGTCTGGCTTGTGGTCAGATGACTGTGTGTAAGGTCCAGCTAGAATGCTGGGAGCTTGAGGCATTGTCTGCCTGATAGAGCACACATCTCCTGCAGGGGCAGCTGTGAGGAGTCTGGGCTGAAATCTGAGCCATCATCTCAGGAGCTATCACCAAACGCCTACTATCCCTTGTGAACAAATTTACTCCGCTCAGTGGGTGCTCCGGGGTTCTAAGGTGGCAATTCTACTGGACCCAGACTGTCAGAACAGCCCACTGCCCCACAGTTCCCCCTTTCTGTTTTTAAGAGAGAGGCGTCATTAGAATAACTGTCTACTATGTTGGGATAAGTACAGGGGCCCTGGAGTGATTGTGTCATCTGTGGTGAAAATTTTGGGTGGGTGGAAGTATCAGAAGAAATCATAGGACAGAAGAGTAACACAGTTAAGTCAGAGGGTGAGGAAAGTAGGCAAGGCAAGAGATTATAGAATCAATTTTCCATGGATAATACAGTTTGAGGGTAAAAACATCAGTTTTGAACAGCAATTAATTAATTCTGGATAGACATTATGTTTTCCTTACCATCACATAACTTCCCCCAAGTTCAGCAGCCATTTGGTTTTGGCAAGAGAGTTCATCTGTAGCTGGAAGTCCCAAGTCTGATGTCTGTCCTCTGTTTGATTCAGTGCATGTCTTGGGAGCTTTGTCAGATGAGGCATCTAGAAGAAGGCTGCTCTGCTGTCTGCAGGCCCCAGGAGACGGCATTGTCTCTGGTAGATCTGTGGCTGCTCTGATGTCTGCAGACCCCAGGAGACCACATGGTCTCTGATGGATCTTTGGCTGTAGGCCCTGTCCTCCCTCATGGGGGTAGGCCTGTAGAATAATTATGACAAAGAGCAGGACCCTAGCAGAAGAATGTCTGCAATGGCTTTTTGGGAGCATTGTTAGGACCTTAGAAAGCAAGGATTTGTGAGGGATTTAGTCCTTGAAGGAATCTTTAAAATCTGCTTCACGTGGCTGAGGAAAAAAAATTATGTCTCTGGGATAGGCAGTAGTAGTTTGTCTGTGAAAGGAAAACGTTTTTAATTAAGGATTGAATGATGGTAGTCAGCACAGTTGATTTGACCTGTGGAAGTAGATTAGGTGACTTAAGAAATCTTAAGCAAGTTGAAAACTTTTGGACATACATCGCTGATGTTTGGGAGAAAAATAAACATTTAAATGGAGAAGCAAGAAAAATTTAGGTTGAAAAGAGAAATTTAGATTTTGGCTCTGGCTTTATAGTCAAGAGAAGGAGACTAGTGGGACAATTGATGCTGGTTAGCTGGAGCTAAGAAATTAGTAGTGATTAAGAAGAGACCAGCATCACTGAGGTGAAATCATCTGGGAATGTTTTCTGAGAGCACAAAAAAGCTGTATTCCAGAGATAGCCATGGTTGTATCTCCTGAAGCAGCTGTACTTGGTAATGTGTAAGAGTCACCCAGGTGGTACTGGCTATGAAGGCATGAAGTGGTTATGAAGAGCAGCTGAGGCTCTACACTGTGAGAGGCCATGGGAGGGCATTGGTGAAGGTGCAGCTTCAGTTGAAGATGATGGGCCAGGACTAAATGAGTTATGCAAAGCATTTGAGGCTTGGCACAAAGAAGAGAGCCTATGAGAGGTTATTGGTTAAGCCTAGTTGCAGCAGAAGACTCCAAAATATTAGAGATGCCAGTACCATGGGATGATCACTAAGAACAGCAGCAGCAGTAGAGTGGATAAACCTGAGCTTAGAGTGCTTGCTACAGAGGGCTGAGCTGGAGAAGTGATGCCAGCCCTTTGGAGGAGCCCAGAAAATCACATGTGAATCCCAGACATTAAAACAAGAAAGCTATAACATTGAAATTGCTTTGGAGACCCCAAGATTTTTGAGATGCCAGAACCATGGACTATCTGCTGAAGAAATCTGCTAGTAGGGAATAGATCCAGCCCGGGAAAAAAAAGTGTGTTGCTGCCAACAAAGATGCAAAAGGAGTTGGAGATCAGAAGACTGCTTTGACATCAGACATGGAAATACAGAATTTGGACTTTGTCCAGCTGGTTTCCTATTTTGCTTTGGGGATTACAGTTAAGTGATCAGAAGAGACCTTGAACTTTGGAGTTTTAATGATGTTGAGATTGCTATAGACTATGGGGACTTTTGAAGTTGGACTAAATGTATTTTACATTATGATATGTTTAAGTATGGCCCCCTCTAAACTCATATGTTTGAACAAGCCAATGGGGGCCAGGAAGTGGAATGTGATGGTTTATATATGCTCGGTCCAGAGAGTGGCATTATTGGAAGATGTGACCTTGTTGGAGTAGCTGGCTCCCATCTTCCACACTGTGGGAAACAAGTGTTTACTAAATACTAAAGTAACAGTGTGAACTAAGCTATGAGAACAGAAAGAGAAATAACCAGATATTGAATGAGACAAAAAAAAAAAGAGAGAGAGAAAGGAAGGAAAAAGAAAGAAAAGAAAAATGCTCTCTTTGATAAGTGGACATTAGCCCAGAAGATACACAAAGTATAATCCACAAACCACAAGAAACTCAGGAAGAAAAAAGACCAAAATGTAGATACTTCATTCCTTCTTAAAAGGGGGAACAAAATACCCATGGAAGGAGTTGTAGAGGCTAACTATGGAACAGAGACTGAAGGAAGGACAATCCAGAAACTGCTCCACCTGGGAATCCTTTCCATATTCAATCATCAAATCCAGACACTATTGTGGATGCCAGCAAGTGATGGATGACAGGAGCCTGAGATAGCTGTCTCCTGAGAGGCTTTGACAGTACCCGACTAATACAGAAGTAGAGACTCACAATCATCCATTGGACTGAGTACAGGGTCCCCAATGAAGGTGCTACAGAAAGGACCCAAGGAGCTGAAGGGTTTGCAGTCCCTTAGGACGAACAACAATATAAATTAACTAGTACCCTCAGAGCTCCCAGGGACTAGACCACCAACCAAAGAGTACACATGGTGGGACTAATGGCTCCAGCAGCATATGTATAGTACAGAATGGCCAAGTCGGTTATCAATGGGAAGAGAGGCCCTTGGCCCTGTGAAGGTTCAATGCCCCAGTGTAGGGGAATGCCAGGGCCAGTAAGCAGGAGAGGGTAGGGTGGCAAGCAGGGGGAAGGGGGAGGGAACAGGGGGTTGTTTTTGTTTTTATTTTATTTTCTTCGGAGGGGAAACTGGGAAAGGAGATATCATATGACATGTAAATAAAGAAAATATCTAATAAAAAATTTTAAAAAAAAAAGAAAGAAAAGAGAAATTTAGTTATTCCTATAGGGGGTGCAAGTGAACAAAACCTCCAGTGCAGCAGTTTTGGCGGGCTTAGATGGGTAGGCTGTGTGTGCAGCAAGCAGGCTGTATTCCCCATTCATTTTTCCTTGAAAAGCAAAGGAGAAAGTTTTAACCTTGAAAAAAGTTTAAGGGTTGACTGAAAGGCTTTTTAGCTGGAGCTTCAGACTGTTAGGCCATGTGCGAGTGCTGCAAAATAACTGACAGATAGGAGGAACTCAGAGGTGGCACTGAGGTCTGGGGGAGGAGGAAAGAGTAGGAGTTCATGCACCAGTTTGGAGGGACACAAAGGGACACCCTTAAGTTCATCCTGCCTCCCCATTCTCCTCCCCTCTCCCCATTCTCTCCCTCCCTCTGCATCCTATGACTATTTTGTTTCCCCTACTAAAAAGTGATTCAAGCATCCTTGGTTGGGCCTTCCTTCCTGTTTAACTTATTTGGGTCTGTGGGGTGCATGGGTATTCTGTACTTTATGGCTAATATCCAGTTATCAGTGAGTACATATCATGCATGTATCTTTTCGAGTCACTTGGGATGCTGTGTTCTAGTTCCATCCATTTACTTGCAAAATGTTTCTTATTAGTTGTTAAACAGCAGCTGTGTGGATGTAATACCCAAGGCTGTGCTGCCACCTGACTATGAACAAGAACAAGGGGAAAGATAAAAGAATTTCGTATACATGCTTTCAGATATTCAGGCCTCTGACATGGTGTCAGCAACTCCCTATCTTCAGGCTTGCTAGGCGAGGAAAATAAAACCCACTCTCTAAACTAAGCAGGCTGGTATCCTCAATACACAAAGCCATTTGTTCTGAGACTTTGTTTTTCTGAAAAGATCACTATTCTTGTTAAGGCCTAGGGAAAATATTAAGTCCTAGATGGAACGTTAAGGCCTAAGTAAAATGTTATGGCCTATGTAAAATGTTAAGGCCTAGATAACAGGCCCTATAATGGCCAACCTGCCATTCTAAGGAAACTTTCTTAATGCCAAGATTGATTACACATTCTGTTACATTCTGTGTCTATTGTGTTACAGAATGTAACATAATAGAGGGCTGTTTTGTATATTTACCAACAATAAGCTTGGAGGAGAAACCAACAGTACTTCCTGCACCTGTATATAAGCTTTTATGGTATAAGTTGCCCCTGGGATGGATGCCAACATAAGAGAGACATGTACACCAATATAAGAAACTATTTGGCATAAGACTTCCATTTTGTGTAATGGTCAAGTTTAAGTTCCTAAGACCTCCCTGGGAACTAACAAGTTTGGCAAGTTAAGATATAAATGTCATACATACCCCATCCTGGTAGGCAAGTTAAGACATGAATATTAGACAAGGCAAGTCCCCTGACACAGTTGAATGCCCCAACCAATAGGAGGAGGATAAATGTACAACCGAGACATGTTCCTAAGGAAATCCCCTACCCCTAAATCCTGATTGATGAAATAATTTGGAACAGATGTTTGTAGATTTGGGGCTTAAAAACTTTGTGGGATCTTAACTCAGGATCACGGTTCATTTTCTAAATCTGGGCCATGGCCCTGGTTGACCAGTCCTGGGATGTATACTCAATAAACTCTCCCTGTCTGACTGAGATCAGTGTTTGTGTGGTTTGTGAGGCAATTCCTGAAACCCAGCAATTCCCTTCTCTAATTAAACTGACAAAAGAAAGTTGGATTAAATTTTTTCCCCAAAATTCTCTAAATGCTATTCCTGGCCTGCTTCCCCATGTTACCTTTGAGAAGTGTAATGCTATTACTCTCTTCCTGATTTTTTCTGTAACTTTTCAGAGCCTGTGTTTATCTCTATACTAAGAACAGAGTATTTGAAGATCTTCTCACCTGTTTGTCATACTGATTCTGTATGTTTTAGATTCTTTTATGTTGGATACTTTTAACTATGTAGTGATTCTCACCTGTGAGTTCCCATTGGACACTTGCTCTGAATAATCACTGAGGGTGGGATGGGGTGGAGAGGTGGGGTGGGAGGAGGTCAAGCTTCACACTAGACTAACAAGCTCAAAAGGCAAATAACTCACTCTGGGTTTAGTCAAATATCAAATCCTACAGGATCTTTCCTCTGAAACCACCCAATTTTCCAAAAGATGTGTTTTGGTAAAGCCAGCTCACTAGCAGTCAAGAAGCTGGGAAATGAAGAAAACTGAAAATCTACCAACTCAGTATTAAAATATATGCATTCCACCAGATGCTGGTATGGTAGCTTATACCATCCTAACCTTATTAGGATGCAGGATTATCAGATCCTGCACCTAATGACATACCTCTTCTTTTTTGGGGATGGGGAGTGGAGGGGAGGAATCAGGTCATTAGCTATATGCATAAAGTGGGAATACCTAAGAGTTATTTGGATCTGAACTAGGTGTGCTGAAAAGATACTTTCCTATATAATTTTAAGCACTGGTTTTGTTTATAGCAACCTACAAATTCTAATTAGGTACAGGCTACATCTGCTTGTTTTGTCACTAATCTTCAAGCACAGACACTTTACCTTCTACACACTCCATCTATTTGTTCTCACTCTTTTCATGTGTCACACTGTAGAGTTGAAGATCTTGAAGCTCAGTGGATAGAGCAGTTGTTTAGCAAGCTCAAGGCTCTGGGCTTACCTCAAGACTAGAAGAAAAAGTAATGAATAAATGCAGCTTCATATCACTAATAAATGTATATCTATCTTCCATATAAATGTGTTATTTATGAGTTTCCCCTTCAAGACTATTGTAAGCTTTGGTCTTGCAAATCACTCAGATCAAGTAGTGAGAAAAGGTATCAGATCTCTTTCAACCATCAAGGATTCCAGTGTCCTCTGTGTGTAAAACACTCTGATTTATACATAAATAAAAATTAAATTTACAAACACTTTTGGCCACACAGAGAGAGAGAGAGAGAGAGAGAGAGAGAGAGAGAGAGAGAGAGAGAAAGAAAGAAAGAAAAAGAAAGAAAGAAAAAGAAAGAAAGAAAGAAAGAAAGAAAGAAAGAAAGAAAGAAAGAAAGAAAGAGTGTTCTGATAAGGAAAAAATCTATTGTTTTCAAAAGGAAACAAGAAAGATGGGAACATGAACATGACTGGTACTGGTGAAAGAGAAGAGTTGCAAACTATCATGTGTGAAATGAAGCCAAGGGAGAAAGTCAGTATGGCACTCAGAATTCAGGCTTGAGTATCTAGAGTTTGTGGCAAGACTGATAACTGAGGGAACAGAGTCAGAGTATAAATGGTAATTATATATTATAGATGTTGAGTTTTAGATGTCGAATGATATCTAGAGAACAATGTTCAACAAGTAATGGATGTATGGGTCTGAATTAAGGAGGGAAATTTCTGGGCCAGAGCAGTAGAATTTTGAAGTTCTCCATTTGGAGATGGTGATTAACATGGAAGAGTTTTCGGGGAACATGAGGAAATAATTATCAGGAAGAAACAATGGAGACATACCTTCATGAAAAAGGGGAAAGATGTAAATATAGTTAGTGCTGCATATTTAGAGAACAAGTAAGTTGTATAAAGATATGACTTGGAATAGATCCTGGGATAAAGGTGGAGACAAGGAAAGAGAAGAAAGTTAAGACTGAGAAAGAACACGTAAGAATAGACTGAGAAAATCTTGATGTTCTCAGTCTGTTTTCAGTACTTACTCACAACCTGTGGGAAGCCTTACAATGTCTACACAGTCAAGACTCTCTCATTAGGTTTCTCAACATAACATAAATGGCCACACTAGGGATTACACAGTCTGTCCACTGTGACTATCATGGATTTTATAAAAGGCATTATTACCCAGCTTTGCATTAAGTTTGTGATTGACAAGAGGTTAAATAGCTCAGATTATCTATTCAAAACTCTGTATGTGAGAAGAGTGACTAATGTGTATCAAGGTAAGAAACCAAAATACAGAGAAACACATACTATGCCAAAGAGAGTTATGAATGGATATAAGCCAAAAATAAGCAAAAGTTATGAGTAAGAAGAAGTAATAAACAGGGCTGGAGAGATGACACAGCAGTTAAGAGCACTGACTGCACTTCCCAAGGTCCTGAGTTTAATTCCCAGCAACCACATGGTGGCTCACAACCATCTGTAATGGGATCCAATTCTCTCTTCTGGTGTCTGAAGATACATGATAACAGGAAAGTATACAGAGGTGAAATATATCATGCCTCCTGGAACTTATCAGATACAAGAAAGAAAGGAAAGAAGGAAAGAAGGAAAGAAGGAAAGAAGGAAAGAAGGAAA
>JADRCD010191865.1:0-17518 GCA_019843815.1 Montemys delectorum
TGCATGTGATACGTAGCTATAGTCAAGACATTGCATACAATAACATAAAAAGTGTGCTGGAACACCTGTCTCCCCAATACTAAGGAAGCAGAGGCAGTAGGATTTTGAGTTTGAGGCTGGTATGAGCTATTTAGAGACTGTGTCCCAAAAATGTCTCCAAACCAAGTCACATAAAACCAAAAATTCCACAAAAATAAAATGTTATAGTCTTTCGTTTGTTTGGTTTTTCAAGACAGGCTTTCTTTGTACAGCCTTGTTACCCTAGAACTAGCTCTGAAGATCAGACAGCTCTCTTGAACGAACTCACAGAGAGCTGTCTGCCTCTGCCTCTTTTTTTTTTTTGGTTTTTTTGAGACATGGTTTCTCTGTGTAGCCCTGGCTGTCCTGGAACTCACTCTGTAGACCAGGCTGGCCTCGAACTCAGATATCCGCCTGCCTCTGTCTCCCAAGTGCTGGGAATAAAGGTGTGTACCACCCCTGCCCGGCCTGCCTCTGCCTCTTGAGTGGTGGGATTAAAGGTGTGTGCTACCACCACATAGCTAACATGAGAGTCTTAACTTTGATCTTTTTATGGTACCAGGGATTGAACCTACAGCCTTCTATAGAGTAGGCAAGCACTCTGTCACTGAATTAATCCCCATTCTCCTTTTTACTTTTTGTTTTGTGAGAGTCTCATTAACTTGCCTAGATTTGCTAGGTAACTCAAGCAGGTCTTGAATTTGTAATCATCCTGATTCAGCCTGAGTATCTGGGATTACAGGTTTGTGTTATCAGGCCTGGTGATTTTTTTTAATTGGATATTTTCTTTATTTAGATTTCAAATGTTTTCCCTTTCCCAGGTCTCCCTTTCAGAAACCTCCGATCCCACCCCTGCCTCCTCCTCCTCCTATGAGGGTGCTCCCCCAACCACGCACCCACTCCTGTCTTCTCACCCTAGCATTCCACTGCAGTATCGAACACCCTCAGGCCCAAGGACTGCTCCTCCCACTGATGTCCAATAAGGCCATCCTCTGGAGCCATGAGTCCCTCCATGTGTACTCTTTAGTTGGTAGTCCAGTCCCTGGGAGCTCTGGGGAGTGGGATGGGTCTGTTGACACTGTCACTGGGGCTGCAGACCCCCTGAGCTCCTTCAGTCCCTTCTCCAACTCCTCCATCAGGGACCCCATGCTCAGTCTAATGATTGACTGGGAGCGTCCACCTCTGTGTTTGTCAGGCTCTGGCAGAGCCTCTCAGGAGACAGCTATATCAGGCTCCCATCAGCAAGCACTTCCTGGCATCCACAATAGCATCTGGGTTTGGTGGCTGTATATGGGATTGAAGTAATAAAGTGAAAAACAGAGTTCTGGGAATGTAGAAACAAAAGTTTCACAGTAAAACAAGGGGGAGCTCTTGTAAGCAGCAAGCAGTGTGGAAACAAAGTTTTACAGTAGCAAGCAGCAGCTTCAGCCATTTGGCTAAGTGTTTTCTGAGAAGCACTAAGAAGTTGTGTTCCAGAGATAGCCAAGGACATATTGTAAAAACAAAGTTCTGGTGGTCAGAATGTTGAGACAGAATGACCAGGCCATTCTAACTAAGCTAAGTAAAGCCAAAACAAAAATAATTGATGGTTGCAATGATGTGAAGGTCTATGAAAACAAGATTAGCAATTCTCGAAAGAACCCCACAACCCCTCCTGTGGTGAATTTTGAAAAAGACCACAAACTGTCACCCTGACCTTGCTGATGACAATCCCTCCCTACCACCTAGTTACTCAGTCCCTTCCCAGAGACTTTTCTTTCTTTCTTTCTTTTTTTTTTTTTTTTTTAAGATTTATTTATTTTATGTGTATGAGTACACTGTAGCTGTACAGATGGCCATGAGCCATCATGTGGCTGCTGGGAACTGAACTCAGGATGGCTCCGGCCCTGCTCACTCTGACCCCCGCTCACTCTGAACCCCCTTGCTCTGACCCACTCGCTCCAGCGTAATATACTGTAGCTGTCTTCAGACGCACCAGAAGAGGGCATCAGATCTCATTACAGGTGGTTGTGAGCCATCAAGTGGTTGCTGGGATCCGAACTCAGGACCTTCAGTGGTCTTAACCGCTGAGCCAACTCGCCAGCTGCCCCCCACCCCCGAGACTTTTCAAGGCCAGGTGCAGAGCTGGATAGGGAAGTTGGCTGACTAAGCCAAGAACAGCTTAGCAAGCAACCAATGTCTGATGAGATCCTTTGTCATGTGTTCCACCAACCAGAGTAAGCCAGTTAGCTCTGTTGCAGAAATCTGCCCTCTGTAAAGTATAAAAGATGTGTGCTTTCTGAATTTGAGGTTGACCCCTCCTGCCCCACCGTGAGGGTGGGCAACCCCACGTATGTGGATTAATAAACCTCAAGTTATTGCAACGATCTATTGTCAATTTGTGTTTTCTGGGTTGAGCTAGATTACAACAGGATGGATCCCCAGGGTGGGCAGTCTCTGGATGGCCTTTCCTTTAGTCTTTGCTCTACACTTTGTCTCCATATTTCCTCCTGTGAGTATTTTGATCCCTCTACTAAGAAGCACGGAATCATCCACATTTTCGTTTTCCTCCTTCTTGGGCTTCATATGGTCTGTGAATTGAATCTTGGATATTCTGAACTTTTGGGCTAATATCCACTTATCAGTGAGTGCATACCATGTGTGTTCTTTTGTGACTGAGATAACTTTCTCAGGATATTTTCTAGTTCCATCCATTTGCTGAAGAATTTCATGAAGTCATTGGTTTTAATAGCTGAGTAGTACTCCATTGTGTAAGTGTACCACATTTTCTGTATCCATTCCTCTGTTGAGGGACATCTGGGTTCTTTCCAGCTTCTGGCTATTATAAATAAGGCTGCTATTAACATGGTGGAGCATGTGTCCTTATTACATGTTGGAGCATATTCTGGCTATATGCCCAGGAGTGGTATAGCTGGGTTCTCAGGTAGTATTACGTTCAGTTTTCTGAGGGACCTCCAGACTGATTTACAGAGTGGCTGTACCAGCTTGCAATCCTCATAGCAATGAAGGAGTGTGCCTCTTCCTCCACATCCTTGCCAGCATCTGCTGTCATCTGAGTTTTTTATCTTAGCCACTCTGACTGGTGTGAGGTGGAATCTCAGGGTCGTTTTGATTTGCATTTCCCTGATGACTAAGGATGTTGAACATTTCTTTTGGTGCTTCACAACCATTCAGTATTCCTCAGCTGAGAATTCTTTGTTTAGCTCTGTACCCTATTTTTAATAGGGTTATTTGGTTCTCTGAAGTCTAACTTCTTGAGTTCTTTTTATATATTGGATATTAGCCATGTACTGGATGTAGGGTTGGTAAAGATCTTTTTCCAATCTGTTGGTTGCCGTTTTGTCCTATTGACAGTGTCCTTTGCCTTACACAAACTTTGCAATTTTATGAGGTCCCATTTGTCAATTGTTGATCTTAGAGCATAAGCCATTGGAGGTCTGTTCAAGGAACGTTTCCCCTGTGCCCATGTGTTCTAGGCTTTTCCCCACTTTCTCTTCTATTAGATTCAGTCTATCTGGTTTTATGTTGAGGTCTTTGATCTACTTGGACTTGAACTTTGTAGAGGGAGATAAGAACTAATCAATTTGCCTTCGACATGTTGACTCCCAGTTGAACCAGCACCATTTGTTGAACATGCTGTCTTTTTTCCCACTGGACGGTCTTAACTTCTTTGTCAAAGATCAAGTGACCATAGGCATGTGGGTTCATTTCTGGGTCTTTAATTCTACTCCATTGATCTACCTGCCTGTCACTGTACCAATACCATACATTTTTTATCACTATTACTCTGAGGTACAGTTTGAGGTCAGGGATGGTGATTCCCCTAGAAGTTCTTTTATTGTTGAGAATAGTTTTCGCTATCCTGTTTTTTTTGTTTGTTTGTTTGTTTTTTGTTTTTTGTTTTTTGTTTTTGTTATTCCAAACAAATTTGAGAATTTCTCTTTCTAACTCTGTGAAGAATTGAGTTAGAATTTTTATGGGGATTGCATTGAATCTGTAGCTTGCTTTCTGCAAGATAGGCCTGGTGATCTTTAGATTACAGTATTTTCATATTTATATGTTATCTTCTTGTACCACTAAAATATATAGGTATGTATGAGGATCAAGGACCCCAACATAAAACCAGATACACTGAATCTAATAGAAGAGAAAGTGGGGAAAAGCCTAGAACACATGGGCACAGGGGAAAAGTTCCTGAACAGACCACCAATGGCATATATATATAGTTTTTTTTTTGAGATAAGATTTTTTAAATGTAGCCCTCATTGGTTTGGAACTCAATTCTAGAACAGGCCAGCCCATGAACTTTCTAATGATCTTTCTGTCTTTGGTTCCCAAGTGCATGGATTACAGGTATATATCTCTTCTCCCTCACTTCTTGATTATTTATTTATGTTTTATAACATGATATCTCTCTATTGTTCCTGCTGGCTTAGAATTCAGTCTCCTGAGTTGGAGTATAGGTATGTTCTGGCATGCTTGGTTTATGAATAGAATTAATTAATCTTTTTTTCACCAAATATTTGAAAATAATTTTTTCTTTTTTTTTCTTTTTAGCAGTCTTTCAAATACTTTAGTCAATGTTTTCCTTGCATTAACCATACAAACATAAGTTACACAGATGAAAGTTTCAGTTTTAACTATTTGCAGAATGAACTTCACTTAATATTTAATTAGAAGCAAGCAACAGCTGTCTACTCAATATTTTAAAATCATAGTTACATATAGATGTCCATCATACAAAATGAAGCAATTTTTTTTTATTTTCAAGCTAGTGGTCATCTAAATTAATATTCTATATTCAAAAGAAGACATTGCCTATGGTCTCACCTGTCTTTTTTAGTATTCTAATTATATGTTTTGGGTCATAGGACTGAAAATTTGTTAGAATAAGAATTCATGATTGCTGTGTGTCTACTTTATATGCATAAAAAACCTATACAAGAGACCTGTGTGCTGGCTAATCCATGATGTTTCTAGTGTGTTTGTATGGCATGATGTTCTGTAGTTGATAGATATCCTAAGACTGAAATGGTGGGTTACCAGTATTTGGGAGATTACTGGGAATTCAGCCATCTTTTTGCATCTCGCTTTGATTTTTCCTGAAATGGCCTAGTAGTTAAGTTTTTCTGGATTTTCTCACAAATATCTATAAGGGATGAAGTCAGGAGATGCAAGAGTTTTGGTAATTTCTACTCTGCCCAGAGAAAGTATCTGAAAAGATCACTCACCTATACCAGAAATACTTTTCGCTCTCTTCATCCTGGGAAAAATCCATAGTGACATCGACCAGCACAATAAGCCTGCTGGTGTTTACATTGGTGTTTACATTATTTTTGATGGTTTTAATGTATATGTATAGCAGTCATTCATTTATCTTTAAGGCCAGAAATGCTTTCATTTAGGGATATGGCCATTGATTTTACAGTATTAGGAAAGCTGAGAACCACGGAACTATTTGATTAATTCTGTAGACTGGTTTTCTTTCCCATACCAAACATGCACAGGTTTATTTTGTCATCATCTCCTATACAATATATTAAAGAGATCATTTGTATAGCTGATATTACACTAGCTATTATAAGATACCAATATATAATATATAGATAAGATATAACTCTATCTATACTAAATACCTATCATATAGTATATATATTGATATATATCTTTTTTAATATTTTCTTTTTTATTAGATATTCTCTTTATTTACAGTTCAAATGTTATCCCCTTTCCTAGTTTCCCCTCCGAAAACCCCCTATCTCTCCTTCCCTCCCCCTGCTCACCAACCTACCCATTCCTGCTTCCTGGCCCTGGCATTCTCCTATACTGGGGCATCAGGTCTTCACAGGACCAAGGGATTCTCCTCCCATTGATGACCGACAAGGCCATCTTTTGCTGCATATGCTGCTGGAGCCGTGGGTCCCTCCAGGTGTATTTTTTGTTTGGTGGTTTGGTCCCTGGGAGCTCTGGGGGGGGGATACTGGTTGGTTCATATTGTTCCTCTTATTGGGCTGCAAACCCCTTCAGCTCCTTGAGTCCTTTCTCTAGCTCCTCCATTGGGGGCCCTATGCTGAGTCCAATGGTTGGCTTAGAGCATCCACTTCTGCATTTATCAGGCACTGGTAGAGCCCCTCACAAGACAGCTATATCAGTCTCCTGTCAGCAAGCACTTGTTGGTATCCACAATAGTGTCTGGGTTTGGTGACTGAATATGGGATGGATCCCCAGGTGGGCCAGTCTCTGTATTGTCCTTCCTTCAATCTCTACTCCATACTTTGTCTCTGTAACTCTTTCCATTGGTATTTTGTTCCCTCCTCTAAGAAGGACCAAAGTATCCACACTTTGGTCTTCCTTCTTCTTGAGCTTTATGTGGTCTGTGAATTGTATCTTGGGTATTCGGAGCTTCTGGGCTAATATCCACTTCTCAGTGAGTGCATACATGTGTGTTCTTTTGTGATTGAGTCACCTCACTCAGGATGATATTTTCTAGTTCCATCCATTTGCCTAAAAATTTCATAAATTCATTGTTTCTAGTAGCTGAGTAGTACTCCATTGTATAAATGTACTATATTTTCTGTATCCATTCCTCTGATGGGACATCTGAGTTCTTTCCAGTTTCTGGCTATTTTAAATAAGGCTGCTATGAACATAGTGGAGCATGTGTCCTTATTACATGTTGGAGCATCTTCTGGGTATATGCCCAGGAGTGATGTAGCTGGGTCCTCAGTTACAGGACAGTAGTACTATGTCCAGTTTTCAGAGGAGCCTCCAGACTGATTTCCAGTCAAAGAAAATGCAAAATGCAAAAAGCTCCTAATCTAAAACATCCAGGAAATCTAGGACACAATGAGAAGACCAAACCTAAGGATAATAGGTATAGAAGAGAGTGAAGACTTCCAATTATCCTTAGGTTTGGTCCTAGATTTCCTGGATGTTTTAGGTTAGGAGCTTTTTACATTTTGCATTTTCTTTGACTGTTGTGTCAATGTTTTCTTTGATGTCTTCTGCACCTTCGATTCTCTCTTCTATCTCTTGTATTCTGTTAGTGATGCTTGCACCTATAACTCTTGGTCTCCTTCCTAGGTTTTCTATCTCCATTGTTATCTCCCTTTGTGATTTCTTTATTGTTTCTACTTCTATTTTTAGATCCCAGATGGTTTGGTTCAGTTCCTTCACCTGTTTGGTTGTGTTTTCCTGTAATTCTTTAAGGGATTTTTGTGTTTCCTTTTTAAGGTCTTCTACCTGTTTACCTGTGTTCTCTTGCATTTCTTTAAGGGAGTTATTTATGTCCTTCTTAAATTACTCTGTTATCACCATGAGATGTGATTTAAATCAGAGTCTTGCTTTTCTGGTGTGTTGGGGTAGCCAGGTTTCACTGTGATGGGAGAACTGGATTCTGATGATGCAAGTATTCTTGGTTTCTATTGCTTGTAGTTTTCCACTTGCCTTTCACTATCTGGCTATCTCTGGTGTTAGCTGCTCTTGCTGTCTCTGACTTTGGCTTCTCTGTCCTGCAAGCCTGTGTGTCAATACTCCTGGGAGACCAGTTCTCTCTGGGAGGAATTTGGGTATGAACAGCTCTGGGGTGCAGAGATCAAAAGGATCCTGTCCCCAGCTGATCCTTGGTTCCTGTGTCCTGATGGCTCTGTGAGGGTTCCTCTTGGGCCAGGAATTTGAAGAGAAGTGGTGGTCTTACCTGTACTCACAGGTATGTAGGCACTCCTGGGAGACCAGCCCTCTTCTGGCAGTATTTGTGAATGTAGCTCTGTGGAACAGGATCAGCTCTGGGTGCAGATGGATACCAGAAACCAGAAGACTCTTGTCCTAGGCAGCCCCTTGGTTCCTGTGTCCTAAGGGTTCTGAGCAAGTTCCTCTGAGCAGCAGTGGTGGTCCTACCTGCACTCACACATGCCTGTCTGCATTTCTGGGAGGCTGGCTCCCTCCCAGCGCTATTTGGATATTGGAACCCTGTGGCAGAGGATCTTGATTTAATTAATTAATTAATTAATTATTGGTATGAATTCTCCTTGCTTTTCTCCAACTTTGAAATACTTTGTTAGGTGAAGAGGGTGGTTCTTATGCTAAGGTCCTGTCCCCCAATTGGTTCTTGATATTCAAATATCTTCTGTAATGAATCCAGGATTTTAAAAGCAGCCTGACTCTCTATGGCTTTCCTAGTGCAAAACCCTGTGTGTTTCCATCCACCCTCACCTGCAGAGCGAAAGTATTTCTTTCATATCTTCTCTTTTCTGCCTTTTTTTCCTCCTTCTTCTGCCCTGTCTGTGTCTTTTGAGGAAGGGTCTCTGATAGCCCATGTTTGTCCCAAACATTCTATGTGGTTGTGGCAACTTAGAACTCCGGACTTTTCTGCTGCTGCCTCCTGAGTGCTGGGATTGCACACATATGTGACGATGCCTGTCCCCTTGACCTCTCTCTCCTTGTCCTTTCTTCTTTCTTGTATAAATTTGAGATTTTTAAAATTGATTTTTATTTTAAATTATGTGTATAGTGTATGTCTTCATGCAGTACTTCAAGTACTCATGGAGTTCCTAAGAGGGTGTCGGGTCTTCTGGAACTGGAGTTCCAGGCAGATGAATCATCTGATGTGGTAATGGGAAGAAAGGGAAGTGAATCAGATCCTCTGTAAGAGTATAGATCCTCTTACCTCTGAGCCACCTCTCTAGTCTCTTGTGGTTTTTGTTTTTGTTTTTCTTTTCTTTTTTTTCTTCCTTTCCTCCTTTCTTTTATGTATATGAGTACACTGTAATTGTCTTCAGACACACCAGAAGAGGGCGTCAGGTCATATTGCAGATGGTTGTGAGCCACTATATGGTTGCTGGGAATTGAACTCAGAACCTTTGGAAGAGTAGTCAGTGTTCTTAACCACTGACCATCTCTCCAGCCCTTTTATTTTGTTTTTAAAGGCAGGATTTTACTACACAGGTCAGTCTATTTTTGATCTTGAACTAGCAGCAATCTTCCTGCCTTGGCCTCTCAAGTGTTGGGATTACAGTCAAACCCTACCATGCCTAGCTACTTTTTATTTCTTCCTTAAACATTCATTTCAGATTTGTTTTATGTGTAAGTGCTTTGGCTGCATGTTTGTATGTGCATCATGTACTTGCCTGGTAACGTTGGAGGTCACCCTGGAACTGGAGTTACAGATGATTATAAGGTTTCATGTAGGTGCATGGTATTGAACCTGGACCCTCTGAACGAGTAAAAGTACTGTCGACTGCTGAACATCTATCCAGCATTCTATTTCTTGCTTTTTAGCTTTGGCTTCTTTTTAAATTTCTCTGAGATGGCTTGTAAAGGTGAAGTGTGCCAACATCTATTCTGAGATTTATCATTAGTAATCAGAACCACATCCCTTGCTCTGATCTACGACATGGACAGAGCTCTGTAAAGCCTCTGTCCCTTAGAGTGCTCAGATCTATAGGATTTTACCGAGAGCCAGGTTTGGCCTGGACAGCAGTAGTGATACACAGCCTTTGTGATCAGCTGCCACAGGACGCAAGGGAGGGGGTTTCTTTCTGTTTCTTTGTTCTGGCTTTTAATATTGTCACATCAGTTTATACTAAGTATCTAGCTACCAGAAGGGTAGATGAGGTCCAAGGGCACACAGTTCTGCCCAATCTGTGTTCCAAATAACCATCAATGAACCATTTTTATTGTTTAATGTAGCCTTCAGAACTAGTGTGGTGCCCTGTGCCTGTGACGTTAGCACTTGGCAAGCAGAAGTAGGAAGATAAAGCTGTAAGTCTGAGACCTCCCTGATAGGATGGCATTCCTGGCCAGTTGGGATGCATGGGCGACCTGTCACAACAAGCAAAAAACCAAATAAATGCCTAGCCGGGTCATGTACACCTATATTCCTACTATTTGGGATGAGATACATAGTGAGTTTAAGGCTAGTCTGAGCTAATTAGACCTTAGCTTAAACAAACGAAACCAAACAAAAATTTAGCCTTCAAATTTCTCTGGAGTGAACAGATTCTTTTGTGGTTTGTACAACTCTGTCTTGAGTTTTGTCTAATTTCTTTATGTGTTCTGATTTCCTAAGCCTCCTTCACTCTGAAATTTAGGTTCTTTCCAGGCATTTTAAAAGCAATATAGGTAGTTTTCTGCATATCATCCCTCAAAAGCTTTCTGTTTCTAACTCTATCTCTCTCTTTTTAATGAACTTTATTGTCTCAGGAGCAAGTTTGTTTTCATTTGCTTTTCTAAATGATTGCATTTTTTTTTTCTAAATGTACAGTTTTATCAGCTAAGGTTAGGAGGCACTTGAGAGTTACTTTGGTGGTTACAACTTGTCTGGTAAACAACAGTACTGCCATGGCTTCCATTTTCAGCACCTGGTTGCTGGAATTAACTGAAAAACTTACTGATAGTTTTTAATTTCCCCTCTAGAGTGTTTCTCCCCTAAAAGTAATGATATTACTATTTCCACTTTTATTCCTTGGGTTGGCCTGTCATTTTGTAAAGCTAAAACTAACCCCCCACATTTTGCCTTTCTTGGTGAGTGGACCCTTTCTGTATGGGGCACCATGCTCTTCAGTCATGGAAATGCTCTGCTATGGGACATTTTCTCACTGCCAACATCTCACCAAACACAGTTCTTTCCACCCTCTCAGAAATAGAGGGGCAACATTTTTTCTTTTCTTTTCATTTTCAATGTTTTCCATTATATTTTTGTTATATTTATGTGTGTGCATGTGTATATGGGTCAGTGGCAACTTGGGGGAGCTGCCTCTCTTTTTCTCATATGGGTCTAGGGATAGAACTGTGGTTGTCAGGCCTGGAGACAAGCACCTTTACCTGATGGCTCACACATCAGGTAACTTTTGGCTGAACTTTTTTTTTTAATTTCAATTTAAATTAATTTAAATTAATTTTAGACAAATTCTCACTGTGTAGTCCAGGCTGGCCCCATACATGTGGCAACCCTCTTGACTCTGATCCTCAAGTGCTGGGACTATAAGTGTGAGCCACATTTCCTGGTGCAGACATGGTAGTTAAGAGGAAGGAGAGGATTGTTTTCAAACCAAGCAGTCCCTTTATTTTTTACCTTTTATATTATTATTATTATTATTATTATTATTATTATTATTATTTGCATTGTAATTCCTTGTTTCACCTCCTGAGTTCTTGGATTATACACATGTACTCTTTTTTCTATTTTCCTTATTTTTTATAATGAAGTAATATGAGAAAGTACATTATAATATAACATTTACATATATATTTTTATTAGATATTTTCTTTATTTACATGTAAATTTTCCCTTTCCCAGGTTCCCCTCCAACAAACAAACAAACAAACAAACAAAAACAACAAGAACAAACCCCTGTTGCCTCTCCCCTCCCCATGCCTGCCACCCCACCCTCTCCCACTTATTGGCCCTGGCATTCCCCTACACTGGGGCACAAAACCTTCACAAGGCCGAGGTCCTTTCCTCCTATTGATGATCAAATTTGCAATCCTCTACTATACACATGCTGCCAAAACATTCAGTCCTTGATTGGTGGTTGGGTCCCTGGGAGCTCTGAGGGTACTAGTTAGTTCATATTGTTGTTCGTCCTAAGGGGCTGCAAACCCTTCAGCTCCATAGAACCTTTCTCTAACTCCTTCATTGAGGACCGTGTACTCAGTTCAATGAATGGCTGTGAGCCTCTACATCTGTATTAGTCAGGTACTGTCAGAACCTCTCAGGAGATAGCTATATTTAGGCTGGCTTGTTCTTCCTTCAGTCTCTGCTCCACAGTTAATCTCTGTAACTCCTACCGTGGGTATTTGGTTCCCCCTTTTAAGAAGGAATGAAATGTCCACCTTTTGGTCTTCCTTCTTCTTAAGTTTCTTGTGGTTTGTGGGTTGTTCTTCCTGTATTCCAAACTTCTGGGCTAATAATCACTTATCAGAGAGTGCATACCATGTGTGTTCTTTTGTGATTGGGTTACCTCACTCAGGATGATATTCTCCAGATCCATCCATTTCCCTAGGAATTTCATAAATTCATTGTTTTTAATAGCTGAGTAGTACTCCTTTGTGTAGATGAACCACAGTTTCTGTATCCGTTCCTTACACATGTACTCTTACATCTGGTCTCTTGTTTTGTTTTTGGAGTCAGAGATGCACTTTGTGGTCTAGGCTGGATCCTCCTGCCAGGGCTCAGTGTGGGACTACATGTACGCTCCACCATGCCCAACTTATTCACTTATCCCTGGTATTTGATCCATCCATCCTTCCTTCCTTCCTTCCTTCCTTCCTCCCTCCCTCCCTCCCTCCCTCCCTCCCTCCTTCCCTCTGTCTCTCTCCTTCCCTTCCCTCTCTTCTCTCTTCCTTTGTTCCCTGTCTCTCCTCCCCTCCCTCCTTCCCTCTGCTCTTTCCCTCCCTCCTTTCTTCCACTTTTCTTTGAGACAGGTCTGTCTTTGTTGTCCAGATTTAACCCTAGACTCACAATACTCCTGCTTCAGTACTCCTCCTTTGTCACCTGGAACAATGTTTTCCATGGAATTCTTGGGGGTGCCCAGTGGGAGGGTGGTGGGAGACAGTTGAGTAGCCAAGGTTGGTACTGCACATCATGGTCCTCCTGCTTACCCTTTCTCTGCTGTCAGTAGAGTTCTTGTGGATTTTATTTTCTAGATTTTAGGCCACATATTTAAGGTGGTGGCTGGTTGGTTCAGAGAGGCTCAAATTTTTTTTTGGAGGGGGTGTTTTTCCCTCCCTCCCTCCTCCCCTCTCTCCTGTCTTTGTCTTTTTCTTGTTTTCTGGTTTAGTTTTTGAGTCAAGGTTGTTTGTTGTTTTTATTCCAGTCTGTTTTAGAATTTACGCTTCCCCTGCCTTTCCCCCACCCTGCCCCGCCTCAACTGCCCTAGTGCTGGGATTATAGGTCTGTACCACCATGCCCTCATTTTTGTATACCACATTCTGTCCCACCCCTGGCTTTTCGGGGACAGAGGAAAGTACAATAAGACCATCTTTCAGTTTTATGGCCAACGACTTTTCAAACTGTGCAGTTTTCTGCCTTTAAAGTTGTCTGTCTGTCTGTCTGTCTCTGCTTTATTAGGGTGTCTGGGTAGAGGTTCTCTACCTTCCAAGGCAAGGCAGCACCCCATATTGTACATTCGTGGGATACAGTTCCTTGGAGCTCTCCTTTATAAGCCCTGCGTTCATTACCCAGCACTCTTCTATGGCTGTGAAAACATCACAGTGCCCTCAAGTGGTGTCTTTGGAATAGCCAGTGCGTTGAAGGGAAGTCTTAGCTTCCTTAAGTGACTCACAAAGTCACTCTGCTGTTTCAGTTCTACCTCACATTTTTCTCACCCTTTGGCGGTGGGCTTGGTCTCAGAAGCTAACCGCACCACACGCTTCCGCTGAGCCAACCACACATAGCCCTTGGCTTTTCTTTGCACACTAACCTGCAGGAAGCTACTTAGAAAAGCGGAGAGGTGGGGTGGGGTGGGGTGGGGGTGGGGCAACTCACAGTATGTTCTTATCTCTTCTCTGCATGGGGCATGCTCTGCCTTCCCAACCCAGTAAATGAGGGATTATCTTTATAACTTTTTCATATTGCAGTTGGAAAGATAGTTTGGTGGGATAGAGCAATTACTGCTCATGAAGAGGACCCAGGACCCCCAGCATCCACATGGTGGCTCACAATCATCAGTAACTCCCATTTCAGGGGGTCATTAGATCCCCTCTAGTTTCTGACAGCACCAGTCACACACTTGATGTACATACACATACACAGGCAAAAAACTAAACAAACATTCCAACTAAACAAAAAACAGTCCCCCCCAAAAACTACAAAGCTCCCCAAACCCCAAAAACCCATAAAAACAAAACAAAAATATTTTTTTTAACACTTTGTGTGTGTGTGTGTGCACGCTCACAATGTGTGTCACAGCACATACATGGAGATCAGAGGACAACATGCAGCAGTCAAGTCTCTCTTTCCAGCATGTTGTTAGGCTTGGTGGCAAGTAACTTTACCTGAGCCATCTCCCCAGCTCACGTGTGGAATTTCATCTCCACCTAGGACTCAGTCTTAGGAAATTGGTATAGTTCAAGCTAAATAGGAGGTTAAAAGCTTGAGTTAAAGGGAAAACAGAGGAGACAGTTGAGTGGTGGAGCACTTATCTAGACTCCATGAGGTTCTGGGTGCTACTGTGGCACTGAAAGAAACAAAAGAGAATTCTATGGTATAAAGTAAACGGAGTAGCGGAAAGTGACGTGAGGCCATATTGGGATCACACCCGACATTGGCCTGAACTTGCTGTTCCACAGTGGAGCATTGGCACTGGGAATCTGCTTCATGAGTGCTCAGTTCCATGGTTAGGAAGAAACTACGAAGGAAATTCACCTTTAAAAATTATTACATTTATCATTATCATTATTACTATTATTGTTGTTATCAGTATGTATGTGTACATATATGGGGCTGTACATATCATAGCGTACATGTGGAGTCAGTTTGAAGGAATCAGTTTATTTCTTCTACCATGTGGGTCTTAGAGCTCTAATCTAGGTTGCCAGGCTTGGTGGCAAGTAGCAAGTGCCTTTACCTGCTGAACCAATTAACCCAGCTTCTTACAGAACATCAGACACCAAGAACTGACATCTTACTGTATTTTCTTGTCTCCTCCTTCTGGTTTTTCTTAAAGGTAAAAAACCAGATTGTGAAAATGTTACTGAGACTAGCACAGGAGAAGATGAACCAAGTCTTCTGATAAATCCTGAAGACATTGTCCCCAAAGAACCAGGAAGTTCAGAAGAGACTCTCCGGACAATCTTGAGACCAGGTGACAAAGTTTCTGACCAGTATAAGACAACTTCTTCTGAGATCAACGCTGTCGTTGGAGCCATTCCTTCTATGTGTAAGCATGCCTCATCCCTTGTCCAATTAGTCCATCTGCACACCCGGAAGTGCAGTGCTTGTAGTTTGTTCTTGAGTGTTCCTAACTGCTCTGTGCATTAGACGCTAGAGTTTCTCAAGGCCTCGGGCCTTGAGTTTAACTGTGTATTGTAATCACTCTGAGGTCTCACAGGTGAGTTTGACTGACCTCTTATGATGGCCCAAGTTAAAAAGCAATTCTGTATTAATAAAGCTGAGACTGTCATGGATGAGAGTGTGAAATGCTTTCCCAAGGTCTCCCTGGACTTCTGTGTTCAAGCATTATTCCCTTGCCTCAGCCCCACCCTCTCAGCCCCACCTTCCCATGTCTTTGGAACCAAGGTGAATTCTGCGGTGCTTGGCTACACTCTTTTTATGCAGTCTTTAGATTTTATGCTCAAGCACATTGTTGTTTATTGTAGCTACATTTCAAGGGGTCTGTGGTCAAGTGCGACTGATTGCTACTGTTCTACAGTTGGGTTTCAGGATGTCCTTTCTTCCTCATTGATGATGACCTAGGTTACCCTATCTACGGTGTTCCAACTGTTCGATCTGACATCCCTGCTCCCCGGATCCGTCGAGTCAGTGACATGAATAACTATGGTGATGAAGGCAATGCTTACTCCCTGCTGCACCCCTCCATCTTCTCCCAGAAAGGTGTATTTGAGAGAGAATTCTTCAAGACCAGGTCAAAGGAAGAGGTACGGAGATCACCTCAGACTTTGGACTTGGCAATGATGACTGCTATCAGGACCACTTTTGTTACTCTTGTCTTTTAGTTTGTTTTTTCGAGATGGCATTTCACTGCTTACTCTGCTCTGACCTGGCATTCACTAAGTAGCTCAGACTGGCCTACTGTGCTTGGTGGTTTTTCTGTCTCAGCTGCCCAAAGCATTGGGATTGCAGGCATGAACAAACACACGTGATTAGTGTTTTATTGATTTGTTTTGTTTAGAGACTGAGCTCTGCTAGGGAGCCCAGGCTGGACTTGAAATTATGATCCTCTTGATTCAGGAATTACACATTGCTTCTAATCTGATGCATAATATTTATTATTATCATCATCATCATCATCATAATAATAATAATAATTATTATTGTTATTATTATTATTATTATTTTTGGTTTTTCGAGACAAGGTTTCTCTGTATAGCCTTGGCTGTCCTGGAACTCACTCTGTAGACCAGGCTGGCCTCAAACTCAGAAATCCATCCAGCCTCCCAAGTGCTGGGATTAAAGGCGTGCACCACCACCACCTGGCTCATCATTAATTTTATTATCATCTTGTGTAGTCCAGGCCAGCCACTGAATAACCTCCGTAGTTGAGGCTGCTTTTGAACTTCTGATCCTCTCACCTACACCTCCTGAGTGCAGGTATGTGCCCAGTACTTGTGGTGCTGGAGATCGAATCCACGGTTTGTGCATGGTAGACAATAGCTTACTGAGCTGAGCCCCAACCCTAGCCCTAGCCCCAGCCCATGACTATCATTTTTGACCTTTCAGAATTATAGCTTGAATAGGAGTCCTCAAATATAGGATTCTTATTTATTTAAATTTTTAGATTTATTTATTATTTTATGTATATAAGTACACAATAACTGTCTTCAGACACACCAGAAGAGGGCATCAGATCCCATTACACATGATTGTGAGCCACCATGTGGTTGCTGGGAACTGAACTCAGGACCTTTGGAAGAACAGTCAGTGCTCTTAACCACTGAGCCATTTCTCTAGCCCGAATATAGGATTCTTGATGAATGATATTCAGTTTGGCTGTAACATGCTTTGAAGTGTATTTCTCTTTTACCCCCAGCATATTATATAATTTTTTCCCCCTTCAAGCGGGGTCTCACTATGTAGACCAGGTAGGCCTTCAACTCAAGAGCATTTTCCTGCCTCTGCCTCCCATGTGATGGCAAGCACAAATGACCATAGCCACCTGCTTTCCTCATTTAAACTTACTGAATTTTTATTTTGGGAGTTACGTTTTAAAAAATATAATTTATGTGTGTGTGTGTGTGTGTGTGTAAGTGTGTGTGCATGTGAGTGTGTGTGCATGTGAGTGTGTGTGCCTATATATTTTATGTATGCCTGAGTATGTGTAGATGTCAGAGGAAAACTTGAGGGAGTTAGTTCTTTCCTTTCATTATGTGGGATTAGAGAATCAAATTAAGGTCTTGGCAGCCAGCACCGTCACACTTTTGTTTTGTTTGTTTGTTTGTTTGTTTGTTTTTAAATAAGAGTGAGAAAAGATCTCACTCTACAGCACAGGCTTATCTCAAATTCACTATGTAGTCCAGGCTGGATTTGAACTTCAACATTTCTGCTTTAGCCTCCCAAGTGCTGGAACTACTGCAACTTTGATGTGTACTAATTTCATATGTATAGGCACATATGCATATGTGAACACATGTACTTTTGTGGAGGACCAGTGACTGTAATATTAAATGTTAAAAAGCTTTTTAAAATATATATTGTATTTTATGTACTTAATTTTTAAAATACATAATTAAAAACATAAGTCTTGGTCTGGACTTAAATTCATTGTTTCTAGATTTCAGATATATTAACTAACATTGGAGTCAAGCTTTCTGAAGAAGAATT
>JADRCD010191866.1:0-10465 GCA_019843815.1 Montemys delectorum
GTGGGAGCAGGTGGGAGTAGTGGGAACAGGTGGGTGGAGGTGGAGCAGGTGGAGCAGGTGGGAGCAGATGGGGGCAGTGGGAGCAGGTGGGAGGCCTTTAGGTCACTGGATAACTGCTATGTGTCCAATGGACCAAGGCACATCAGGTCTGAACCTAGCTAAGGTACACACCTGTATCACAGGACCTGGACCTCCATTCTAAAACTGAAACATATGTACATACTACTAATAAATACAGCTCCTTCCAAAGTATGTTCTTATGTACCAGAAACTAACACAGGAAGTTTCAATTTATATCTTTTTAAATAAAAAGTTCATAAGAAGGGTGATTGGTATGCACTCTCAAGTCTAAACCTCAGAGCAAGGTTCTGATGGTAGGAAGGAGTGGAAACATGAGAAGAAGGAGAAAAATAGACACTGCAAAATACCATCTCTGCCATGACATTACAAGTCAATAGCATTTTTTCCTTTCCTTTCCTTTCCTTTTTTTTTTTTTTTTTTTTTTTTTTTTTTGAGATGGGGTCTCATACCGTAGCCCAGATTGGCCAAAGGATTCATTATGTACTAAATGTTTGCAAACATCTGTATGAGGTTTAAACAAACAAACACAGCAGAGAAGTTTCCAGAGCCTGCCAAACTCACACAAACTAAAACATAGTCTCATAATAAAATCTGAGAAGCAAGCTGTTCACATCTATAATCCTGCAGGACTGAGGACAGCATGGCCTAGAGAGCAAGAGACTTCTAAAAGACAGACAAAGCAAGGGCTGGAGAGATGGCTCCTCAGGCAAAGGTGCTTGTGCAAGGGTGACAACATGAGTTCAGTCCCTAGATCCACAGAGAGGTGGAAGGAGAGAATGAGCTCCAAAAAGTTGACCCCTGACCTCCCCATGTGTGCTGCAACATGCACCTGTACATGTGTACACACACAAATACACAGGCATGCATGAACTAAACCAAATGAAACAAGATTAAAACCAAACAGTAGTCATCTCCACCTTGGCTGTGCCTTTCAGAAGAGGCATGGTGGGGCTCAACATGTGCCATCAATTGGGAATCAGAACAAAGTTCACCCACCAACCTCTCAGAGACACATTGCCTCACTGAACATGTGTGTATGTTCACATGTTCATGACCCATGAACCAGCCTGGGGCTCACACCCTGAGACTCTCTGTTGGATTGGGTCACCCTATTTCACAGATGCAGAGAGAATCTGCAGAGTATGGCACCGAGAAATCTGCTCCCCTTGAGGGAGAACAAAGCTCTGGGGTCAGACAGCCACTCATGAGTATCGGAGTTTTCACTGTCCCTGAGAAATCTGCTCCCCTTGAGGGAGATCAAGGCTCTGTGGTCAGACAGCCACTCATGAGTATCGGAGTTTTCACTGTCCCACTGAGTGACTTGACCCTTAGCAGCTCTGAGCCCCAGTTCCTTCGCATACACACAGATAACTCTGTCCTTGTGCACTGGTACAGTCAGACCATGCTGACAGGGTGCAGGCTCAGTGGATGGCTAGAAACTGCTGATCTCATCAATGTCCCAACACTCACACATTTGGAGTCAGTGGAGCTGGGCCATGAAAGTAAATAGTTCAAGAAAAAAGATATTAAGTCAAAATGCTTTCCTAACATCAGGATGAAACAAAAGAGGATTTTGGACCAACCCTTTTTGAGTTTGCTAATCCACCATTAGCACCCTGCGAGAGCTGCATCCTTGACTTTGTGTAGAGGCGCCATGCCCTAGGGTGAGTGCTTGGAGCCTGCTCAACTGTGTGCACTATGAGGGTGGATGACCCAGGCCTGGCAGAAGAGCAGTGAGCCCAGCCCATGTCAACTGTGGTGGAAGACTGTGCTGTGGTGATGGTGATGCAGCCAAGAGCCACCACTTCAGAAACTTAATGCTATCCTGGAGCAGGTGAGCCCCTGGTTGAGAGAAAAGAACGGTCATGTTTGAAGACCCAAGGCCACAGGAAAGCAGAAGGGGACAGCTGGGAAGGCTGTGGGGATTTGTGGTTAGCTTCTCAGACAGTGTTCCTGGCACACACTGGCTGCAGGCCAATCACTGTGGAACACATACGCTATACTCTGGCCCTGGAGGGGAGGGAACACCTTAGCTTCTTTGCCATTCTGTGATAAAACACTGGTTAAATGCAGCTTATTTGGTTTATACTCGTACATCCCAGTCCATCAAGGGGAAGACAGGGAGGCATCTAGGACAGGAAGCTGGAGGCAGGGTCTGAAGTAGAGACCAGGGGGAGTGATCCTCACTGGCTCCTTCCTTTCTTATACAGTCCATGATCACCAGCCCATGGGCCATGCTGCTCATTGTGGCTAGGGCAAGCCAGAAGCAGTGTTCCTCCATGGTTCCTGCCCTCATTTGCCTCAGTGGTGGACTGTGATCAGGCTCACTAAGTTAGACTTTGACGGTGTCCTTACTTGGGTCTGTCATCGGTTCTGTATTTTGGAATGATGTGTTTGTTTGTGTCTTCTCAGAAATAAGTGCCACACAACACTAGAGGTCACAAGACCTTTGCTCTGCCTGTTGAGCCCACGCAGCAGGCCTCACAGTGTTGTCTCTGAGTATCTGTCGAAACCCCTTCTTGGGCCTTCTCACCTCTCCTTCTTATTGCCCACCGCCCTAGCTTATGACCCATTTGACTGGCCCACTCCAGGTTGCTGTGAACTCCATTCATACTCTGGCTACTGAATTTCCCATGGCTTCCTGTCTCCCTGAACCCAGCCAACCACCTCACAGACTGTCTTGAGCCACATACCAGGCTAGAGAACAAGGGAGCTGGAGGCAGGAGCGGGGCTTTCTGGAGGAAGTAGTACCTGAACCAGGAGCTGGGGAGTTGGGAACGTGCTAGAAAGTAGAGGTTGGTAGCAGGCACCAGAGGTGAATGTGCAGCCCAGCAGAGATCCAGAAGTGAGGAGAGCACAGAAGGGTCTGAGGTCATAAGGGTCAGTGCTGATGAGAGGTGAGTGAGAACTGTGTCCCCCCAGCTTCTTAAGCTGAGCCATTTGTATTCCATCCTGAGGGCAATGGGAGGCTCTGAGGAGTCTTCAGCAAGATATGATCTACAGGATTTGAACAGACTCTGCTGGCTGTGGCACTGCCTGTTCCCAGCTCACTAGAACCATTCTGAACTCAGAACTGATACTCACAAGCTCTACTGTGCCCCAAAAGCCAGTGTGATGGCCTTGGTGGCCAGAGAGCATGACCTTTATTTACCTATTTTGATGATGCTGTGGGGGCCGCTCTCTTGTACTTGGTCTCCCATGAGGTCATCTTCCTCCTGTGCTAGAATCATGGGGTGTACCTTGTCTCTTGCGAGCTCTGCTGGGTTGGGATCAGAAGCAGCCCGCGGTCTCCGTACCACATCCAGATCCCCATCCTCGTCCAGGGGAACACTCAACCCTTCCTGAACGGAGCTGTCCTCCCCAGCCTGGAGGGACAAATCCTCATGCCTGTGGCCACTTCCTGACCCAGCAGGAGGCGTCTCCTCTGTGAAGGCGTCTCTGGGACCACTGTCCTCAGCCCCGGAGTCTGTCCAAGAGTTCCGACTCCACAGGAGCTTGAACTGGGACAGGAAGACTGTAGGCGAGAAACACAGAGTGAGCAACACTGAGGCTGTCGTTCCTTTCCTGTGCTTTCAGGAGTCTGACTGCCAATGGGAGATATTTAGTTTTTCTTTGGAGGCAGGGTCCATGTAGCCTAAGCTAGCCCCAAACTCACTATGTAGCCAACGGTGACCTTCCAGTCCGGATCTTGACTTTACAACCCAGTGTTTGAGCTGTGCACAAGTGTCACGATACCTACTTTTATGTGTTGCTGGTGTTAAAACTCTGGGCTATCTGTGCTGAGCAAGCACCCGACTAACTGAGCCACATGCCCAGCTCAGCTAGAGACACTTTTAAAGGCCAGGTGGGGGTGAACAGGCAACACAGCACACACTTGCTGCCCTTAGCAGTGGCCATCTGGGCAGCAGAAGCCACCAGAGCGACAGCTTCTGATGGAGCGGCCTCTGCTAAGTGAGCGCCTGCCCAGGCACCTGGCCTGAGTCATGTGACTACCTGCAGAGTGCCTGTGAAGAGAGTACACCGGCCATCTCTTAGACACAGACACTGAGGCTTAGGGGGTGAGTGAGCTTGCTAAGTGGCCAAGGCAGGATACGAACCCAGTCTGCCTGGTGCTTCAGGTGCTGCTTAAGGATGGGAGGTCAAAAAAAAAAAAAAAAAAAAAAAAACCTCAAACAAACAAACAAACAAACACTTGGCCTAACCTTTACCACCAGGTAGCCAGAAGGTTACTGAGACGAACTTCAGTATGAGTGCATACATCAGGGGAGGTATGTCAGAAACAAAAAGAGTGAGGAGTTCAGAATGGATAACACTAGGCTGGGCCTGTTTCCAAACTTGGATCCCAGGAATAAGGAATAATCCAGCTCCAGGCCAGCCAAGGCCAAGGCCAAAGCCAGTGAACAGAGGTGCTCAGAGCCCCCAGTCCTCTGTACTTCTGTTCCCTCACCTGACTTTACATTAGGTCCAGCTCACTGCTATCGCCTTCTCACACTGCAAACATCATTGAGGAGCAGGGGACATGGGACGACCTGAGGACAACCCTTGCTGCCTGGTGAAGCCATTTTCCTCTTCTTGGGATGCGTTCCTTAGCTCTTTACAGATTCTTTCTAGCTTTTAGTACTCAGTCAGTAAGCTCTGCTTCAGGCTCCTATAGCATCACACCCCGTATCAAGTTTTGAGCATCCACCCACCCATCCACCCACCTACTCATCCACCCCTGCATCTTATTTATCCACCTACTCAGTCATCTATCCACCCATCCATTTATCCAATCTATTATCTATCATCTATTCACTTTCCCAACTACCCATCATCTACCTCTATCTACTCATCCATTCATTCTTCTTACTCATTCATCTACCACTGTCCATCTATGTGTCTGTTCATCTACCCACCCTATCATTTCTTTCATCTACTCATCTGTCCATTTATCCATCCACTCACCCACCATCCACCAGTTCATCCATTCATTCATTCGTTCATCTGACCTATCCACTGTCCACCAGTCTAGTCATCTATCCACCCACTCAACAAACATGCACTGACCATCAACTGTGCTGGGGATACCAACCAGAACGCAGCATCTTAGGAGGCTTATGGCTAGGGATGGTAGTGGCAAAACATCAAAGTAAACAAGGTAATTACAGACTGTGAGCTCCTTGCCCCGACATAATAGAACTGTGTTTTGTATGACACACAGTGGCAACCATATAAGGGCTAGCAAGTCTTTCCTTTAGCAGGTTAAGAAACAAGTGTCATAAGGTCTCTGAGCCACAGGATCTCTGCTGCAACTCCCCAATGTCGGCAGTCATAAAAACACACTAGCCAGTAGGCCTGCTGGGGTTTCAATACAACATTATTTTAAAAACAAAGCAGGACCAGGTTTGGCCACATAGGCTCTAGTTTGTCAATGCCTGGTATAATGTGTCATCCAACTGGGACAGTTACTGAAGGGGCAAAGAGACCATGGAGGGAAGGATGACAGGCTGGGTACACTGGCCGGGAGAAGCCCAGTAGAAGGCCATGTGTTCCCTAGAACCATGGGGGACTGGTGGGAAATCCACGTCAGGGCAGTGCTATGGTTCAGTTTGCATTTTCAAAAACTAGGCTTGGCTGCAAGATGCAGGAAGAGGAGTCAGGGAGCCTGTGCAGAAAAAAAGACGGGAAGCTAAGGAAGAAGGGGCAGAGCCAGCCAGGCACAGGATCAAGGCGACTGCCTGGGGCCTACGGTAGCACACAGCTCTAACATCACTCCTGTAGGAACTGTGGGCTCACTCACTTCTGCATGCCTGTGCTAGGTCAGGATGTGATACTCAGCAGGAAAGCACAGGCATGTGCTCAGTGAAGAAAGACTTAAGTGACATGATGAATGAAGGACACCTTCTAAGTTCTAACTGTAGCATGGGTTTTTGTTTGGTTGGTTTTGTTTTTTGTTTTTTTTTTGGTGGAGAATAAGTGGTTAAAAAGAGAGAGAGAGAGAAAACATTTAATAGCGAAATCATAAAATCCAATGTGAGGCTCCACAGCTTCAGAATAGCTATTCTGTATAAAAGTATACAGAATGGCTGACTGCATAGAAGTTGGCTGAGACATAGAGACTTTGGGTCTCATTAAATTTTGCAGTTGAATTTTGTTTTGTCAGTTTTTGCAATAATGTTTCGATTAAAAAAGGGGGGAGGATAAGGATGGATAGATAAACAACTCAAATCTTTCCCCTAAAAGAAGTATGTGAAAAAAAGCAGATAAAGGGCCCCAGCAGGCAATACGCTGCTCCACCCAGACCTGGATCTTACCTGGCTGCCCCATGCCATTCAGCCGCACCATGAGGTGCCTCTGGTTAGGGGTGTACAGGTGGACATCGGACAGCACAGTGTCGCTTTTGAAGGTGACCTCATCCATGGCTGGGCCCATGTTATTCCTGGGATGCACCTGACACAGAAGAGCAAATCCTCAGGATGGTGGATCCTAGAGGAAACACCAGTCATCCAACTGGGTGGCCAAGGGAAGCCTGGAACACCTTCCTGTGTGACACCCTTTACACTCCCCTCCCTCCTTCCTCTGCCAGGTCTCTTCTGTGGCTGAGGATCCGTCCAAGGCCTCACACTGGCTTGGCAAGCTCTCCATCTCTTAAGCTATATCCTCAGCCCTGTTCTTATTTTGAAACAGACTGACCTTGATTTATTCTAGAGTTTGTGGTCTCAGTGGGATAACAGGTCTGTACTACCTGCACTTTTCAAACAGTCAAGAAAGCTGGAGAAACAGCACAGTAAGCAATCATACATCTACCACTTGGATTGATGGAAAACTAGCACTTTGTCATGTGTACTTACACTATCTATCTAAGAATATATAACATCTACCTAATAGTAGGGAACATCTATCTATCTATGACTTAATAAGAGACTATCTACTCAATAGTAGAGACCATCTACTTAATAATGAGACCACCTATCTAATAGTAGAGACTGTCTATTTAATAATAGAGACCCAGCTGGGTGGTGGTGGAGTACATGCCTTTAATTCCAGCACTCAGGCTTAGGCAGAGCTTTTTGAGTTAGAAGCCAGGACGGCCTACAGAGTGAGTTCCAGGACAGCCATGGCTACACAGAGAAACCCTGTCTCAAAAACCAAAAACCAAAAAAAAAAAAAAAAAAAAAAGAAAGAAAAAGAAAAAAAAAACCCCAAAACAAAAATAGAGACCCTATATATAACACATCATTTGCCTAATTAACAGACTATATTCCTAATAGAGACATCTACTTAATACTAGAGACTATCAAGTAATATATACCCATCTATTAAGGGAACATTTATCTAATAATGTATTTCTAGCAATCATCTATTAAATATACACTATCTTATCTAGTCAAGCATATTACCTATTATCTACTATCTGTCTGTCTATCTATTTAGGTTTCCTCTTTTGAACTCTCTAAGAATGAACTGCAGACAACATGACATTTTACTACTGAATTCTTTGACTACCTGTCTCTGAGGAATACTTTCCTATATAACCATATGCCACAATTAGAAAGCCAACTCCAAGTCACAATGGTTACAAACAGGAAGGATTTCCTTCCAACAGGCTCTTCTACCTCACCACAGAGCACTAACTAGCCGAAATCTGATGGGTCTTGAAACTGGGCAACTGGGTATAAACTCTGGTCCCCCACCTCCCAGCTACAGACCTTGGGGAAAATCACTTCCTCTCTGGACCTGTTCTGTCAGCCATATTCCCACCTTGCAGGCGTATGGGAGAGGGAGAGGTGTGGGTGAAGGTCTGAGCAGAGTCCTTCAATCACAACAGGTGTAAAATAGTGGCAACTTTTTTGCCCTGAGGTTGGTTTCAAGTGTTTGACCCAAACCTGCCCTTACCCCGTGCCTACAGGGATAATTCCTAGCTGGTTGGTGTGCTTACTGTGTATCATCAAACTCTTAGGGACCTCCATTTGTTTTTAAACTGGAAGATGGAGACAGTTTAATTTTACTATCGTAATTCCGAAGTCCTCATGCTCTAACGACCCACAGCTGGAGCTCCGTGTACACATGAGTGCCAGGGGATGGCAATGATACCAACGCACAGTGTTCTTCTCCAAGTTTGCTTTTTTTTCTTCACAACATGATAAGCCAGCAAAAATGTAAGCAGGTAGGCAGGTGTAAATTGGGGCTGGGAATCAAACCAATGCAGGATTTCATGTGAATGAAATCGAAGGAGTACTCAGCCATTAGCAAAACCACTGGCAACAAAAAATCAGACATGATTCAGGTAGAGGAAACACAGCCTAGCCCTAGCCATCTACTGGTTCGAGGTAGATTGGCTCCCCTAGTTCTGACCGGAAGACAAGACTCCTGCCTATAGTGTTTTGGCTTTGTTTTTGGTCCAAAAAATCATTTCTGCCATCTTTGGGAACACTGACCATGAATAAGAGGATAGAATGTGTTGTTATGGTGCACAAATCTACACCTCTGAGAACGCACGCCCATTGCTCTTTCTGTAAGTAGGAATTATATAAGGACCAAATTGTCTTACATAGATGGAAAACAAATTCACTACTAACTTCCAGTTGACTTCTTCCATTTAAAAGTATCAACTAAGTAGGTTTCCCAGGAAATGTGGCCTGAGTGAGAAGTCCCAGGTCATGAATATCTATCTCCTTTAAGGGTTTCTCCTGGTACTCAGCATTCTGGAAACAGGGAGGCACTGAGGCCTGTGTGAGGATTAAACGAGACAATCACCCCTTTCAGGGATCATCGGTAAACAGTAAGTAACTGAAGGATCATGTTTATAGAAAAGTGGGCTGGGACGATGGCTAAAGACCTTGAGACAGTTTCTCTACTTAGAAATAGCAAAGGCAGTTTCCACCAGAAAATGTCTGGTATGGAGAGGTGTCCAGTCCTCCTGGGTACTGCCGGGGAAAAAAAGGAGTCGCAGGTTACATGCTGCAAACTCATTCCTGTAGGGGAGCTGGCAGGTCATTTTAGCAATTCCAATAAATCATTGGATTTCCACGAATTCTTTCTGTAAGGGTTACAGCCACTGTTATTTTCAAAACTAGTCTACCGGGATCATGAGGTTGAAAGAACTCCCCTCCTCCGTGGCAGGTGGATGCACTCCCACTGGACAATCAAAAATTATGAGCTGGTAAAGGGAACGCTAGGAAGCTAGAGAATTCAGGGCCCAGAGGTGCAGGAAAAGGCTGGCCAAGCGCGCAGGGCGGCGTCAGGGGCTCCAGGGACCGCCTCCCTTCGCGGCCAGTCACTCTGATTTGTGGGCGAGCCACTCACTCTGAAGAATCCAGTCACTGACCCGGTCTCTCCTTCCCTTCCTAATCTGAGACAAGAGTGGGACTGCCAAACTCAGCACGGAAACCGAGAAAGTCCCTTACAGAAGGGGAAATTGAGGCTGAGGAAGGAATTGGGGTTCAGGCTTCAAGGTCGTGGAAACTTGGCTTTCAAAGCCAAGATGCTCCCTGGGTTCTCCCCGATCCTGCCCCGTCTCCCGGGCGCTTACCCGACATAACCCTGGTCTGAAGTCCCACGCGGAACCCTCGCCATAGGGTTCAGGAAGCCGCCATGACAGACAATCTGCGCAGGCGTGGTCCAAGCGCCCGCTTGGTTCGCGCATGCGCAGGCGGCGGCCGTAGCCGACACCTGATGCTCTTGCTCAGCCCTGTGGCTGCCACCGGAGGCACAGCTGTCATGGGGTTGGGCTGCTCTTATGGCCCTTATGCTCTTAGGGTAGAGTGGGGGACGCCACTGCGCTTCGGTGTTTAGAATCCCTCCTGTAAAGAATTTAAATATTGCAGAGAATATCAGTGGTGAAGAGAGCCCAGCACAGAAAAATAAAAGTTAAATAATTTGCTTTAAGTGTTGTTAGCAGAGTCATTAAAGGTCAGAGTTCCACTGTTCCTAAGTATGCCAAGGAAGCAATTAATAGGCAAAAGCAGAAGACAAAACCATACAATGACCCGCCCAAGTACATTTTCTGGGCACTGATAGGGCATTTATGTTTAAGTTGAGCCACTATAGCTATGCTTAGCTAAGCAGTCCTGGTCAAGGTGTGGTCCTGCCCATCATTGCTCTGCCTTGTTTTTTGTTTGTTTGTTTGTTTGTTTTTGTTTTTTGTTTTTTGTTTTTGTTTTTGTTTTTGCTTCAATCTATCCTGCAAGGCGTTTTGAAAAGTTGTAAATCTCGTTCTGGAATACAGTGACTCCTCTGCTTGTTCCCCTGGCATTAACCTTTATTTCTCCCAGCTTGAGATTGTTGGGGAAAATCAAATTTTGGGGGTTGACTGTTTCAATAATCTGATCGCCAAAGGGAGGGGCACACGTGTGTTAAGTTTAGAATATCCTTATTCTGGCAAGGCAGGCAGGCTGGAGGGTCA
>JADRCD010191868.1:0-11070 GCA_019843815.1 Montemys delectorum
TTTGAGGAGTATTGGTATTAGGTCTTCTTTGAAGGTTTGATAAAACTCTGCACTAAACCCATCTGGTCCTGGGCTTTTTTTGGTTGGGAGACTATTAATGACTGTTTCTATTTCATGAGCAGATATGGGACTGTTTAGATCATTGATCTGATCTTGATTTAACTTTGGTACCTGGTATCTGTCTAGAAAATTGTCCATTTCATCCAGGTTTTCCAGTTTTGTTGAGTGTAGGTTTTTGTAGTAGGCTCTCATGATTTTTTGGATTTCTTCAGTGTCTGTTGTTATGTCTCCATTTCATTTCTGATCTTGTTAATTAGGATACTGTCTCTGTGCCCTCTAGTTAGTCTGGCTAAGGTTTTATCTATTTTTTTGACTTTCTCAAAGAACCAGCTCCTGGTTTGGTTGATTCTTTGTATAGTTCTTTTTGTTTCTATTTGGTTGATTTCAGCCCTGAATTTAATTATTTCCTGCCTTTGACTCCTCTTGAGTGAATTTGCTTCTTTTTGTTTTAGCGCTTTCAGTTGTGCTGTCAAATTGCTGGTGTATGCTCTCTCCAGTTTCTTTTTGGAGGCACTTAAAGCTATGAGTTTTCCTCTTAGGACTGCTTTTATTGTGTCCCATAAGTTTGGGTATGTTGTGGCTTTATTTTCATTAAACTCTAGAAAGTCTTTAATTTCTTTCTTTATTTCTTCCTTGACCAAGTTATCATTGAGTAGAGTGTTGTTAAGCTTCCACGTGTATGTGAGCATTCTATTGTTTATGTTGTTATTGAGGAGCAGCCTTAGTCCATGGTGATCTTATAGGATACAAGGGATTATTTCAATCTTCTTGTATCTGTTGAGGCCTGATCTGTGACCAATTATATGGTCAATTTTGGAGAAGGTACCATGAGGTGCTGAGAAGAAGATATATCCTTTTGTTTTAGGATAAAAAGTTCTATAGATATCTGTTAGATCCATCTGTTTCATAACTTCCGTTAGTCACCATGTCTTTGTTTAGTTTCTGTTTCCATGATCTGTCCATTGCAGAGAGTGGGGTGTTGAAATCTCCCACTATTATTGTGTGCAGTGCAATGTGTGCTTTGAGCTTTATTAGAATTTCTTTTATGAATATAAATGCACTTGCATTTGGAGCATAGAGATTCAGAATTGAAAGTTCCTCTTGGTAGATCATACCTTTGATGAATATGAAGTGTCCCTCCTTATCTTTTTTGATCACTTTAGGGTAAAAGTCGATTTTATTCAATATTAGAATGGCTACTCCAGCTTTTTTCTTGGGACTATTGGATTGGAGAATTTTTTTTCCATCCTTTTATTCTGAGGTAGTGTCTGTCTTTGTCACTGAGGTGGGTTTCCTATATGCAACACAATGTTGAGTCCTGTTTACATACCCAATCTGATAGTCTATGTCTTTTTATTGGGGAGTTGAGTCCATTGATATTAATAGATATTAAGGAAAAGTAATTGTTGCTTCCTGTTAGTTTTGTTGTTAGAGCTGGAATTCCGTTCATGTGGATATCTTCTTTTAGTTTTGTTGGAAGATTACATTTTTGCTTTTTCAGGGATGTAGTTCCCCTCCTTGTGTTGGACTTTTCCATTTATTACCCTTTGAAGGGCTGTATTTGTGGAAATATACTGTGGGAATTTGGTTTTGTGATGGAATACTTTGGTTTCTCCATCTATGGTGATTGAGAGTTTTGCTGGGGATCGTAGTCTGGGCAACATTTGTGTTCTCTTAGGGTCTGTATGACATCTGCCCAGGATCTTCTAGCTTTCATAGTCTCTGGTGAAAAGTCTGGTGTAATTCTGATAGGCCTGCCTTTATGTGTTACTTAACCTTTTTCCCTTACTGCTTTTAAAATTCTTTCTTTGTTTTGTGCATTTGTTGTTTTGACTGTTATGTGGCAGGAGGAATTTCTTTTCTGGTCCAGTCTATTTGGAGTCCTATAGGCTTCTTGTATGTTCATGGGCATCTCTTTCTTTAGGTTAAGGAAGTTTTCTTCTATAATTTTGTTGAAGATATTTACTGGCCCTTTAAGTTGGAGGTCTTCACTCTCTTCTATACCTATTATCCTTAGGTTTGGTCTTCTCATTGTGTCCTGGATTTCCTGGATGTTTTGGGTTACGTTCTTTTTGCATTTTGCATTTTCCTTGACTGTTATGTCAATGTTGTCTATGTTATCTTCTGCCCCTGAGATTCTTTCTTGTATTCTGTTGGTGATGCTTGCATCTGTTTCCTGACTTCTTTCCTAAGATTTCTAACTCCAGAGTTGTCTCTCTTTATGATTTCTTAATTGCTATACTCACTTTTATACATAATTACACACATAAAAACACATACAGTACAGTATATACATACAGTATGTATATACACATGCATAAATATACACACATACACTGAGAGAGAGAGAGAGAGAGAGAGAGAGAGAGAGAGAGAGAGAAGAACAAGGTTAGATCTGGAAACAAATAAGCATAAAATTAACTAAGGTAGCTTTATATGATCTTCTACTAAATACAAAAGCTTTGCAGTAATTTTTAGTCTTAATGTCTCTCAGCCCTGTGGAAAGAATCACAGTTATTACAAATAAAAGGATGTCCTAGCTATGACAGAGTCACTATACATATATAAATGAGGAATAATGCCAAGAAAAACCTGGATAATTTGGGAGAAAAAAAGTGCTAATGAGCAAAATGAAAACAAATGTGCACAAGTTCTCCATTGTATCAATCAGCATGGGGCATGCACAGTGAAGAGGAAACAGAAGTATTTCCTCATGTTCTGATACTTGGGTACTTCCCTAGCACTTTGCTTCTTATCTTTAACTCACAGAAGTCCATGGAAGAGGCCCAAAAAGGCTCACAGTTACAGGTATGTACCTTTCTTTCTTTCTTTCTTTCTTTCTTTCTTTCTTTCTTTCTTTCTTTCTTTTTTTGAGACAGGGTTTGTCTTTGTAGTCCTGGCTATCCTGGGAACTCACTCTGTAGACCAGGCTGGCCTCAAACTCAGAAATCCGCCTGCCTCTGCCTCCCAAGTGCTAGGATTAAAGGCATGTGCCACCACCGCCTGGTTGCCATCTTTCTTTCTAATATATAACTATTAGAACAAATTGGGGCTGGAGAAATAGCTCAGTTAGTAAAGTCTCTGCTGCAAAATGCAAAACCTAAGTTTGGTCCCCAGAACCCAGGAAATCAACACTGGAACTGGTAGCACACACTTGCAACTCAGCAATGACAAGGCAGAGATAGAGGATCACTGGAAACCGCTAGTCAGCCAGCCTAGCTAGTCTGTTTGGTGAGTTCTAAGCCACTGAAAAACTCTGCCTCAAGAAATAGGTACATGAAGCATACCAATACACTCCCTAACAAGACCTGAACTATCATAAAAGTCAATAGCAATGCTTTGCACCAGTGCGTCGCTCAACCTCATTAAAGAAGTGTTGTCTAGAGGTAAATGGTAATCAACACAGAGATCCACAACAGGACAATGTACAGAGAGTGAAAAACTTGGAAGCATTCAATCCTAAATGGGATGTCTTTATCTAGCCCTTCCCCTCAAGGCTCGGGGATCTCTGCAGAAGAGGAGGCAGAAAGACTGTAAGAGCCAGAGTGGTGGATAACTCCAATGAAACAGAGTCCCATCAAAACTGACACACATAGGAACTCAAGGAGACTGGCAGCATGCACAAAATCTGCATGAGCTCAAACCAGACCAAATCTTAGCATGGAGAAAGGGAAGTAAACTCAGAGTCCCACCCCTAACCAAGATGCTATTCGCAATTGATACCTGCTGAAGAAGGAAAGTCAATTTTTTAAATAGAGTCTCACTGAGGGTTTTATGTCTTGATCCAAAGACAGCCAGAAGAAGACTGTCTCTTCTGCAGGAAGTTGGAAGGAGGGTCTCTTCTGCACTACAGAGCCTCAAAGCCCAATCCCACACTCCAAGGCAGACCCTAGGAGAAATGGATCAAGATAAAACATTATATGTTGGGGGAGAGGGGCTTTTTGTTATGTTTTGGGTTTTTTATTTAGTTTTGTTTGTTTATTCGTCTTGATCTTTGGTTTTCTGCCTTATGTTATTTAGAGATGGGGAGAAAGAACATGAAGTTGGTTGGCTGGTGTGGTGGCTTAAAGGCCCATGAGAAGTGGCACTATTAGGAGGTGTGGCCTTATTGGAGGTAGGGTGGGCTCTAAAGCTCCCTCCAGTGCAGAAGAGACCCTCCTTCCTTCTGATTGCCTTTGGAAGAAGAGATATCAGGATCAGGATGTAGAACTCTCGGCTCCTCTAGCACTATGTCCACCTGCATGCTGCCATGCTTCCTACCATGCTGATAATGGACTGAATCTCTGAGCCTGTAATTAAATGTTGTTCTTTATAAAAGTTTGCCTTGGTCATAGTGTCTCTTCACAGCAATGGAAACCCTAACTAAGACAGCTAGGTAAAAGAGATGAAGATCTGAGAGGGGTTTGACAGGCAGAAAAGAATTATGATCAAAACACATTATATATGAAAATTTTAATTAAAAAATATTAAAGTTTCAGAAGGTAGAGCAAAATGGAAGGGAGAAGAAATTTTAGTCTGGGTTGTCCAATAACTTTATCCAAATTATAACCATAAAAGTTTTATTTATTTGTCTTTACCTTCCTTTTCTAATTTTAGTTTTTACTTTCCTCAGCCCTAAGGATTACTTAGATGTGTTACGTTTAATTTATAAGAGCTTAATGCTTAAAGGATTGATCAGAGAGCATGACTTAAAAGTTCTCTTCTACAGAAACATTTTATTTATCGTCATGTTCTTAATATTTATTATAAATACATCATACATAGATAAAAATGTGTTTCCTCCTTCTGTAAATATAATTTTGTACAATAGTGTATAACTGTATATATCCACTCATAAAATCTGTTTTGTTGGCCATATATTGTGTCTCTGTGCTTCATTTATTTCTTGTCTGTTATATCTTGTCCAGTTCCTGAATGTCTTACAACAAAATCTCCTATTAAAAAAAAAAAAAAACCTAGGGCTGGCGAGATGGCTCAGCGGATAAGAGCACTGACTGCCCTTCCAAAGGTGCTGAGTTCGGATCCCAGCAACCACATGGTGGCTCACAACCACCGTAATGAGATCGGACGCCCTCTTCTGGTGCATCTGAAGACAGCAAATTATGCCAGAGTGATCCGGCAGAGGTCCTGAGATCTAACAGCAGGGACACAGCCATCTGTACAACTACAGTGTACTCATACACATAAAATAGATAAAAATAAAAATCTAAAAAAAAAAAACACCTAATTCATAAGAGAGAACTCTCATTGTCATGCTTTGGGTTTTTTGTTTTATTTAGTTTTGTTTGTTTACTTGTTTTGATCTTTATTTTTTGACTTATGTTATTTAGAGATGGGGAGAAAGAACATGAAGTTGGTTGGTTTCTTAAACAAAGAACTGCAAGCTACTAATGACTGTTGAGAGGGGGGAATTAGCCTTTCCCAGTGATGAGCACCTTAATTGATTATCCAATAAAAAGGTGGTCAGCCCTGAAATCAGATACACATAATGGACTCTGCAAAATATGTTTATATATTTATGCACATGTATGTAACAATAACAAACAAAAAAGTCATCATTTTGAGAAGGAATAAGCGGGACATGAGACAGGTTGGAAAGAGAACAGGAAAATGGGAAGTTATATAATTACATTTTAAATTTGATTTAAAAATTAAATAAATCAATATGAATAAAATAGACTGGGGATATAACTCAGGGGTAGAGTGCTTGTCTACATGCATAAGATCCTGGGTTAAATCCCTAGCAACACACACACTCACACATACACACACACACACACACACACACACACACACACACACACACACACACCACGGGAAAGAAATAAGATCTATACTCAAGTGCACAAACTTTAAATTTGGAAATAAAACATAAATATTTAGTACATAAAATGACAATTATTCAGAATTGTCTTTAAATTTCACTGATTATCATGAATATTATCCCTGGCCTTAAAAAATAAATTTAATGGATAATATCTCTCAATTCACAAATAAAACAGTCAAAGCATAGTGGTCTCCGTGTGTGACTCCCAGAATTCCAGACTATGAATCAGAGGCCAGGAGCGAGCTGCATAGGCCAATCCTATCTTAAGACACACACACACACACACACACACACACACACACACACACACACAGGTAAATGGAGAGCTTCTTGCTGTTTACATCACTAGTGACAATTTTCTGGTACATCTTTACAATAGCTGTCAAGTTTTAACTTAAACCCATGCAATAAGAAAATGTCCAACTATGTCCTGAATGGAAATTCGCCTGAGCCCTACTGTACACAAGATGAATGCGTACGCCAGTGTATTTCTGGCGCATAATAAAATTCCTGTAAACTGCTTTGCTGCTTATGCTTAGCTAAGAGTTTTCTCTAATATGCATGACTTTTTAAAATGAGGAGGAACTTGCAACTTTAGACATAAGATTCCATCCCATTTTATCAAGAGGAATGCTCAAATCAACCATGAAAGATTGCCCAGTGGCCTTTTCAATTCCATATATTTACCAAGAATGTATTTACAGCATATCAGATACTGCAGTTAGTTGGGGGAGAAGAAAAGAATACTCACTGCGAGGGAGCTCATTCCCAGCCATGAAGCATCCTCCTTTGGTGACTAAATTAAGCACTGTCTGTTTTTAATTAGGCAATTCAATGACATTTTCCTGAAATACTAGCTTAAGAGAAGGAGTAAGAGAAAGGTTACCAACCAACTAAAAATAGACAGAGCCTTCTGCAGCTCACCTCTATCCCTTCTTCCAGAAAGTGTGATTCAAAGTCAGAGGTCTTACCCATTCCTATCAAAAACTGTGTTGATTTCAGCTGCACAAAAGTCTACTCCTGGTTTTATGCCAATACTCTCTAGGGAATTCTTTGTTGTTGAGTTTCATTCTTTTTTTTTTAAACATCAGAACATATTCACTTGTTCTAACTCTTTACTGCTGTGCACATTTCCAGAGGATAAAAAGCAATCCTCTACCTCTCCCAATTGTGAGCCTTGCAAGCTATAACAGTGACTGGTCTGACAATATATAACCTATTGGTGCAGCAGTGGTAATAATGGCACTATTGTTACAAGAGAAACCAACCACTTTCTGACTGGGGCTCTGGGCCACTCAATGAGATAGAGTCCATAACTACCACTATTTTGTGGGCCAAGAATCTGTGGCTAGATAGGTCATTGGCCTTAGCAGAAAACTTAGTGCTATTATTCTGAAAAAAGTATATAGTATTTGTGAAAACAGGACTAAGGATGGGGGCTAACAGACAATGGAGTCACATGATGAACCCCTGGAACTCCAGCTCCAGAGACCAGCATCAGGGTGCAGATCTGAGTTAATTGTCCAGCACAGAATCTTATATACAGTGTTTGAGCCGATCCCAAGGTCCTAAATCCTTAGCCAATCTTATTTCACCACACAGTCACCAAGCTCCAAAGAAAGCCCTGCCTGATGAGGTAACTCAGAAGGGATTCAGAGGTGGACATTTCACACATTAGGACTTTTGTGAAGGTGGGAGAAGCAGCCACTGCCTCACTTCCTTTTTGCTGTCTTACCAGTGTTCTGGGAGCCATGTAGGTGAAGATCAGGACTTTTTGAGGTATCATATGAACCTGTGGAGCCTCATTTTCCATCCCACTTTTTCCTTGACAAGGTTGACCTCCACATCACTTACAAGTATTGAAATGACTTATTGCTATATCCATAGATGTGAACACCTCTCAGTTCTCAATAGAGAAGCTTGTCCTTGCAGTAGATGGTGACTGGCAGAGAACTGGTCAACCCTTGGAAAATAAAAGATGTGGAACCCTAAATGCACATCACACCTAAGTGCATATCACACTCCTCCTGGAAGGCTTGGGGCTCGATTAAGAATACGGGTCAGAAAGGATGTAAAATCCAGAGATGGTTAGCCACATTCAGGCAACAGTTCTTTCCAGACCCAACAGGGAGATGCACAAATGAAGTCACAGCAATTCTGATAGCATGAGCTCTATCCAGGCAAAGTCCTATGGAGGAGTGGAAAGGTAGACAAGATGTCCCATCTCTAGCTGAGGATATATTGAAATTTGATAGCTACTGAGAGAGAGTTTTCTTTAATGATGGAACTGACTCCTAGCAGACTGACCACATGCCAAGGTAGGCCCCATCCCCAAAACTAGCTGAGTAATATGAATTAAACTCAATGGAGAAAGAAAAATTCTCAAAGTTGAGTGAGACAGTTTGGGAAAGTAGAAAGAATGGAGAATTATGGGAGGATTTGGGGATGAGGAAGTTAATATGTTCAAAACACTTAAATAGTGTATGAAATTCTCAAAGAACTAATACAAATACTGTCTTAGTTAGGGTTCTCTAGAGTCACAGAACTTATGGAAGTCTCTATGTAATAAAGGGATTTATTGATGACTTACACTTTGTAGTCCAACTCCAAACAATCAACTCCCAACAACAGTCACGGCAGCAGCTGTGAATGGAAGTCCAAGGATCCAGCAATTGCTCAGTGCCACAAGGCAAGCAGGTGAAGCAGAGAGAGCCTTCCTTCTTCCAATGTCCTTATATAGGTCTCCAGCAAAAAGTGTGGCCCAGGTTAAAGGTGTATGCCACCACACCTTTAACCCTGGATGACCTTGAACTCATAGAGCTTACTATGTTAATCCTATGGGATTCGTAGCCACTATTCCTCAAGGTCTCCATGCCAAGATTCAGGTCAGAAACTTGTATCTCTCAGCCTCCAGATTAGGGCCACAGGTGAGCCTTCTAATTCTGGATTGTAATTCATTTCAGACGTAGTCAAGTTGACAACCAGGGATCTCCTGCACTCCAGACATAATCTTGCTTACCTCCATTGTGAAGAGGCAATCCGATTTCTCCATGGTAATCTGGATCTATCACTCCTCCTAACAATTCAATTCAATGTTAAATGTTTTCTAAACATAAAAAAAATTAAATCTCTATAAGCTGAAGGAGTACACATTTTAGCTACACAGAAACAATAAGTGGATTGTGTGTGTGTGTGTGTGTGTGTGTGTGTGTGTGTGTGGCAACTACCTGAATGGCTTTTTTTTTTAAGATATTTTCTCTTTTTTTAACTTTTATTGCATTATGATGAGATAAGTTACATGATTTCAATTTGTCTGAATTTGTTAACATTTAAAAACATATTTTAAGTAAATAGAATTAAATCACATTCCTGTTTCTCTTTTAAACCCCAACTCCTCCCAGAGACCCCCTCTACAATACCTACAATATCTTTTTTGTCATATTCCTTAAAATTTATAAAACATTATAACAATAAAAATGAGTATTAAAAAAGTTGTTTGATATAAAACAATCAACAGTGTTATGTAGATGCTTGTCTACAGCAATACTGCAAATACATACATTTTTCTCAGTATAATTTCAAATAACTCCAAACATATTAACTGTATATTTCAAAATAATACATCACTACTAGTATTTTCTTAAATGAACATAAATATGTAAAGTCTTTTGTTTGTTTTGTATTTAGTAGAGTTTAAAATCTTGACTCTTTCTGTGGTACAAGCCCAAAATAAGAACAATTTTTAGACATTGGATTTCATTGTAACAAGGCTGTACTTCAATGACCCTCACATCACCAAAGGATTTTACCTCCATCATAGCTAAACTGAGAGTTGACAGTACTGTTGCGCCAAGGAATGAATTGTAGGCACGATTTTTGGACACAGACTTCCTGCTATGGTCAAGACTATTTGACTTGAGTGAATGACTTTATTCTCAGGACACAGAGAACAGGTTACATTCATTTAAGAAATGGTGTGCATATTAAGATAGTCTATCCATAAAGTCATTCACCAACTGTTTCAATGAACAATGGTTCTTCTTGGAGGGTGGCACAGACATTAGGTGTTGGTAAGAATCTGGTTCATTGGCTGTGATAATTTGGAAAAGCATTCATCTCAGAGAAAGAGTAACTTGTAAAGTCCTCTTCTTCAAACTTGATACAAGAGCTACAAATGTCAAGCAAAGCATTCAGTCTCACTCTTTGTAGTTCTCTTTCCTACAAGACACCTCCCAAGTTAATTGTCTATGTCTCCCTTGGGTATATAAATACTTTTGAAATATATAAGCTGTTCTGAAAACCATAGTATATTGTAAAAACATTAAATAAACAATACTACTAATAGAGAGTCTGAGATAGGAGAAGCAAGATTTCAAGACCCTTATGTTGTACACAGCAAGACACTGTCACAAACAAGGTGAAAGTATATATAGATTGTACAATATTGGAAATATTTCTCCAATTACCAAATTAGAGAGATCATTGGATGACAATCAACAAATTTCTAATTCCTCATATTTTTGGATTTCAATCGCTTAGGATTTGTTGGTAATATTAATTTTCATATTAAGATATTAAGAAAAGGTAATTGTCATTTCCTGTTGTTTTTGTTGTAAGAAGTGGAATTAGATTTGTGTGGTTTTGTTGAAAGATTACTCTCTTACTTCTTGTAAGGTATAGTTTTACTCCTTATGTTGGTGTTTTCCATCTATTATCCTTTGTAGGGCTGGATTTGTGGAAAGATATTGTATAAATTTGGTTTTGTCATGGAATATCTTGTTTTCTCCATCTATGGTAATTGAGAGTTTTGGGTATAGTAGCCTGGGCTGGCATTTGTGTCCTTGTAGGGTCTGTATGGCATCTGCCCAGGATCTTCTAGCTTTGACAGTCTCTGGTGAGAAGTCCGCTGTAATTCTGATAGGCCTGTCTTTATATGTTACTTGTCTTTTTTCCCTTACTGCTTTTAAAATTCTTTCTTTGTTTAGTGCATTTGGTGTTTTTATTATTATGTGACAGAAGGAATTTCTTTTCTGGTCCAATATATTTGGGGTTCTATAGGCTTCTTGTATGTTCATGGGCATCTCTTTCTTTAGGTTAGGGAAGTTTTCTTCTACAATTTTGCTAAAGATTTTTACTGGCCCATTACATTGGGAGTCTTCATTCTCTTCTATACCTATTATCCT
>JADRCD010191870.1:0-24067 GCA_019843815.1 Montemys delectorum
ACACACACACACACACACACACACACACACACACACACACGCACACATGTAAAATGTTAGAACCAAGCATTTCCAAGGCATACAAAATCATGCTCACAGCACATGACAAGATGGATCTTCACATAAAGTAGATCCCACTCTGACGTCCACAGCTACACAGACTATCCTGCTGACACTTACCGTCTATATCAGAGACAATCAACATCTGAGGCTGGGATAACCCTTCTTGTAGATTGTAGAAATGAATGGTGCTGTCAAAAGTCATGAATCCTATTCTTGTTCGTGAATCTCCAGGAAGCCTTGTGATAAAAATGGCAACTTGAAATTCAAAGTGTTCAGTCCCATTGTTTACGATACAATGAAATAGCACATTAAGCCAAAGGATAGCTACACATGACTTGGTACAGGAGACAGTTTGAACCATCGACAAGGAAAGTGACAAGTTCAGTGCCTTGTTTTCAGGCAGGAGCACTCAATTAATTTGGGCTCAGAAGGTGAAACCACCTTCAGGGAAGAACAAACTAGAAGGCAAGTGGTTTCTAGAAGCTCAATGCCTCCTGCTGCCTTTCTCCTATGGCAGTGTTCTCAACGCTTCCTGCTGCCTTTCTCCTATGGCAGTGCTCTCAATGCCTCCTGCTGCCTTTCTCCTATGGCAGTGCTCTCAACGCTTCCTGCTGCCTTTCTCCTATGGCAGTGTTCTCAATGCTTCCTGCTGCCTTTCTCCTATGGCAGTGCTTCTTAACCTTCCTAAGGCTGCAGCCCCTTAACACAGTTCCTCATGCTATGGTGAACCCCCATAAAATTATTTTTGGTGCTGCTTTATAACCGTAACTTTGCTGCTGTTATGAATTGTAATGTAAATATCTGATATGCAGGACATCTGATATGTAACCCCTGTGGAAGGGCTGTTTGACCCCAAAAAGGGGTTCTAACCCTCAGGCTGAGTACTGCTTGCCTAAAGCATTGGTTGTTTTATTTGTTTTGAGACCTGGACTTTTGTCACTCAAGCTGGCCCTGAACTTGTGGCTATCCTGACTCAGGTCCTGGATTATGAGATTACAGGGGTCAGACACCGCATCTTATTCTCCTACTCTTAAATAAAGATGTGCTCTCATTTTTTGTCTTAGTATCACACAGTAGTATAACATATTTGAAGCGTGTGTCAAAGCACAATACTTTACTCCTGAAACAGATGACTAAATCTGCACATTCAGACACAGTGTCTTGGGCAGTTAACACAGGAGTGAATGCACTCTATGGAAAATACTTTTCAGGAAAAAGTTTGTCAGTAAAAACATTAACAATGTTGTTAGACTTTAATGTGTGAATTTTAAACATGAAATAGTTATGAACATCAAAATTACTATTATCAATCACCAGGAAGTTTTCTGTTAGAACTCAGTTTTCAAAACAATACCATGGCCCCGAGAGAGCGAAGCCTGTCAAGTGCTGCCTGGCAAACTCCCTCGGCAACACTTCCTTACAGAGGTACATCTCTAAGTGCACCCCGCACTGCTCACTTGCTTATGTAGGTTACAGTTCAGAATGCCTTAGAATTCTTTTTTAATACAAATGATTCCAGGGGTAGAGATGGCTCAGTGGTTAAGAGCACCTGCTGTTCCTGGGGAGAACCCAAGTTTGGTTCCCCAAAACCTGACAGTGGCTTATAACATCATAACTCTACTTCTGGGTATCTACTGCCCTCTTCCATCTCCCTGGATCCCAGGCATGCATGCAGTACACATCATAGAAGTAAGCAAATCTTCAAAAGCTGAGTGTGTGTCAGAGCATAACTCTTTAGACTGTTCTTGGTGACTGCTCTGCTTACTCAGTCTCAGGGTCGGTCAAAACGGGAAGGAAAATACAATACTCAGTGCTGAGATTGCTTAAGACTTGTGTTTCTACAGATTAATACGCACTCCTCTGAGAAGTTCAGAAAGTCTGATGGCATTAGTGAGCAACCAGAGTGGAGACCATTGACCTACCCTAATTTCTGCTAAACTGTTTCTGTAGCAAATTCCTCTCTCAGGAGTGTCTCCAGAGCTTTCAGGAAATGTGCTGAAAGCATACACAGCGCTGTATGCTGCTCCCAGGCTAGCTTTGTCTTTACTTTCCCAGTGTCTATTTTCTGTTGGAATCAAGCAAAAATAACTATTTTCCATGCTCAGTTTTATCCTTTTAACTTTTTACAGTCTCATCTGTAAATAGTCACTTATCCTCACTGGAATAACCGGAGCCGTCTCCTCATACTTTTCTGAGACTAATGGAGGACAGGGATTGATGGAGCAGGAGATGCAATGGGAACCTGCTCCACCAGCTCAAGTCCCTCCAGGGGCCCTTACCCCAAGGGAACACAGAGCTGAAAGTCAGACAGGCACAGGGTGAGGCTCAGTGTCAGAGCTCCGCTGGCCTAATGAGAGGTCCTGGATACCAAAGTCTAAAGGCTATACAAACAACTTTTAGTTGGTAAAAATTGTGAAAGATCCTTTTCAAAGCCAATGGAAGGATTCCTTCACAACTCCTGGCAGACAAACAGGCAAAAGTTAAGAGTCTATATCTACACGTCACGTTATTTTCTGCTCCAATTTCCACAAGGCAGCATGTGGCTCATGCACCAGTATGCAGAGCTCACTCTCAGGCTTCCTAACATTTTCAGCACAAACTTAGCTCCTACCTTTCCACTCTTCAAACCATTCTCTCACTATACAATACAGCTAGCTTGTGAAAAAAATGCCTTGCATAGGGATAAATTATAGCTAGATGTATAAATATTTATATTTTATTAGCTTTATTAAATTGACAAAATTATATACATCATTGTAAAAATGTCTTGAGATGCATCCACACTGTGGAATAACAAAATCCAGCTAATTAATATATATATACTGTCAACACCTGGAACTACTAGTCAGTCACCAACTCAACAGCAGTTCTAAAGCCTGCATCCTTCATCCCAGCCCTCACTACTCAGCCAGTCCAGCCACTAGCACTCTGAAGGCCTGCATCCTTCATCCCAGCCCTCACTACCCAGCCAGCACAGTCGCTAGCACTCTCCTACGTTTAGATCAGCTGTGATCTATAGGTACATCAGCCCAGATGGGAGTGAAACAATTTGGCAGTGCCTGTTCTGATGTCACTTGACCTAACATCCCTCAGATTTAGCCATCCTGGTGACAGTCTCATTCCGACTCCTGACACAGTCTCTTGGGAACAGTGCTCAGGTTAGCCAGTCAGAGGGATATATAAAATTCAAGTACTTTCAAAATATTAAAGCATTTATTTTATGAATCAGATTATTAAATTGTAACAACTCAAGAAACAGAATCCTTATTCTATAAAGTTAGGTAAACATAGCAGAATCTAATAAAATTTAGCAAAAAAAAAAAAAAAAAAAAAAAAAAAAACCCAACCCCATAAATTTAAAAGACAACTTCAAATGTATGCACATACTTATATACCCACATATGAATTAAAAAAAAACTTACTTGTCTAAGTTTTCTAATAAGGACTGGCATAAAACTGTCAAGTACCCAGCTTCCACTGCGTTATGAGACACATCTAAAACAAACAAGTAGACCGCAGGCTGAGGAGGCCGGAGCTGTGGGGAATGAAGTCAGTTAGTTAGCAGCCGCACTTCCTTTAGCATTACTCACTAGCATTACTGGATGTAGTTACTGAGGATCTGTACAAAACTACACAGTAGCAAATGAGAACACTATAGCCTTCTTCATCTCTCTTGTAAAGTTTATTTGAGATTAGAACTTTCAAAAGGCAGTTGTGACGGCTAAGTATGCTAAGTGGTTTTGTTTTGGTTTATTTTTCTTAAGGAATATATTGACTAACCTATCTTCTAAAGTAAAAACATGCTGGGTTATTGTTATGTAACGCTAACCCGTCTAAATATTTACTTATTCCTAAAAAATTTTAAAGTTTTTTTTTAATTTTTAAAATGTATTTGATTTTATTTTATGTACTTGAGTGTTTTTGCCCACATCTAAGTAAACAACTCTCATGCAATGCCCTCAGAGGCTTGAAGAGGGCATTGGATCTCCCAGAACTGGAGTTACAGACAGCTGTGAGCTGCCATATGAGCGCTGGGAACCAACTCTGGTCCTCTGTAAAAGCAGTAAATGTTCTTAAGCATTGACCCACTTCTCCAACCCTTAGAATTTTAATTTTTAAATTAACATTTACTTTTTGCTTTGTTAGGAATTAAACCTAAGGTTTTGCACATCCTAGACAGATACTACCACTGAACTACATCTCCAACCCCTAATTCTAATTTATTTTATTTAAAAATAAAATATTGGGGGGCTGGAGAGATGGCTTATCATCTGCTTTTCTAAGAAGCCCTGAGTTCAATTCCCAGCAACCACATGGTGGCTCACAAACATTTGTAATGAGATTTAATACCCTCTTCCGATGTGTCTGAGGACAGTGATAGTATACTCATATACATAAAATAAATACATCTTTAGAAAAAAATAATAAAATAAAATAAAATATTGCACTGGAGAGATGGCCTAGCGGTTAAGAGCACTGACTGCTCTTCCAGAGGTCCTGAGGTCAATTCCCAGCAACCACATAGTGGCTCACAACCATCTGTAACGAGATCTGATGCCCTCCTTCTGGTGCATCTGAAGACAGGGGCAGTGTACTCACATACATAAAATAAATAAATACTTCTTTAAAAAAGTTTATTATTACTATATTACTAAAATAAAAGCAAGGCTCAGTGGTTACTAGTACCTTCTTCTGGTCAATGCACACACATCTGCCCGCCCCACGCTAAAGTCTGACAATGTGCCACTGGTATTAGCTACTAGGTTACCCAACGGTGGCTGAATCCCAAAGCTTGAGGCTAAATGTAAAGAAGGTTCTATGATGGTATATAGTACAAACGCTCACATTAAGTCCTCATCTCTTACAGAAACATGGTAACACATAGAAAAGTAAAAGGATGTGTATCTCAGATTAGAAGACTTTGTTTATAAATGAGTCTGGGGGTGGTGTATGTAAATGTATGTGTGTGTGTGTGTGTGTGTGTGTGTGTGTGTATGAATGTGTGTAAATGTTTGTATATATATGGTGTGTGTGTGAGAGTGTAAGAGTGTATGTGAGAATGTGTAAGTGTGTGTATGTGTGAAAGTGCGTGATTGTTTGAGTATGTGCGTCACTGATTTGTCATGCTCTATCACTCTCTGCTTGAGTGACAGAACAGTGTCTGACACTGAGCCTGGAGCTAGGCTGCTAGTCAATAAACCCCAATAATTTTCCTGTTCCCAACTCTCTCCTCATTACCAAGGATTACAAGTAGGGTTGTGCCCAGCTTTTATGTGAGTACTGGAATCTGAGTTCAAGCCTTCACACTTGTGCAATGAGCACTCTTTCCCCTGAGCTAGCTCTCCAGCCTCCAGACTAGAATATATTCTAGGACAGGAAGGGGCAAGAGGATGAGGAGTGGGTGAGTAAGATAGTAAACATTTGTTTTATATATATACATACATATGTATACACACACACACACACACACACACACACACACACTTCTGTTAGTACACATGCTCAAATTCTGTGTACAGGAAGGCTTACTGAAGGGGAGCCACAGAAAGTAATAGAAGGGCATAAAGAGCCTTTTCTCTCCCTTTCCTGTGAGGCCTCTAGTGCTGGGGAATCAAACCCAGGACATGTGAGCTCTAAAGCTGAGGTGGCACAAGCAAACAGTGCAGGTGAGGTAGAAACTGACATGAAAACTACAGTCTAGTCATCTTAGGCCAAGTTAACACCAAAACTACAAAGATGAGCACATCGCAGCGAGTCTACCGCGCCTCAGCCAGGGCTTCCTTCCTGGCTACTTTTTTTCACTTGCAGCTCCTCAAGTGGCCAGCAACCAAAGTAAAAACAACAGAGGGAGGAGGTTACTAGTATTTTTAATAAAAATGAGAAAACAAAGATGAGCATTATGTAACCTAAAACCCACCTTTAAGTAGTTTGTAAAACCTAGTTGTCTAAGTAGAAAAAAACAGCAGGATTTTATGACTGAAGTTGAGAACTGAACAGTCAGCCATCCATCTCACTATCTGTAGTGGAGGAGCTGTTAACGATGGTGATAATTTTAAGACTATTGTTTTGGGCAAAAATATACACTAGTTTTTTCTGTTTGAGGTCACTTAACTGTAAATAATCAACAGTATTTATATTCCAGTTCAGAAGCCATGGCTAATGTTTCTTAGCAATATAATGCATTCTTCTGGAAGACTAAATCAGATCTGGGAAAGCGTTCTGTTTGTTACATACACACTTCCATATTAGTATCTTAAAAGAACTGACTCACTGAACTGGGTCCCACAAGCAACACGGACACTGAATAGTTACCATGTAGTCTGAGGAAGCAATGAACTCCACAGTGGAATTCTGAACTTCTGGCCGCTTATGAGGCTCTCCGTAAGACCGAGTCAGGGGGTTGTACAAAAACTCTTCTGGAACTAGAGGAGAATTAAGAATCCAAGGCACATTAGCAACACTGGGAGTTGAACACCTTCATCACCAATATTTATGAAGATTACTAAAAAAGAAAACCTTTAACACTCTTTAAAATGTATTTTCTAAGAGAACCAGGACAAAGGTTCCCTTTTTCCTTAGACTTGTATCTTAATAATAATAAACCTCATAGGACATGGGGGTTGGGGAACCCAGAGAGGCACAGCTGGAAAGCAGTTGTAACAGGAAGACACATGTGCCTGCGTGAGACCAGCCCAGCTTCTTCTGGATGTGCCTTTCCACTCCATCTTTTACTTTGCTGTCACTCTCTCTGTGGTCAAACATCTCTTCAGAGATCAGACTAAAGGCTCCCTTGCCTGTGTTGTCTCCAATAAATGTCACGAAAGCTGATTTTAGGCAACGAGAGATGTCAGAAAAGACACTCAAAGACTTCATTTTAGAACCGACACTCACCATCATTAACTCTATAGCACAGGTTGCATTTCCATCTTCGCTGATCAATGAAGGAAACGAAAGGGTTGATGTACGTCCGACAGGACCGGCACCTCACAATGGTATTTGAGGTTATCACTGGCAATTGCTGCAAGACATAGTAGAGACACTGTTGCAGCACAAAGACCCCAGGGCAATCAGGAAACAAACACAAGACAACGGGTGTGCTATTCAATCTAGTGACGTGAGAGCTTAGCAGGATGAGTAGCTACCACTTCCCAAAAAGGCAAGCCACACAATATAAAAACAATCAGGAGCGGACCAAATAGCCTGAGGAGCCAAGAAGACGGCATCAGGGTGTCTCAGCCTGATCAAGAAACGGCAAGGGAAGGCACTCATGCTGGAAGGAAGCCTTGCCCTCTGCTGCATGCCTGCCCTCAACCTGGCAGAGGAGGCTGCTGCAGGGCTGACTGCTATCCCACAGCAGCGGAGAACAGAAAACACACTCTCTATACTCAGTTTAGAAAAGAACTTTATAGTCAATTCAGAAAATATAAAATACATTAAAATGTCATATATTATTCTATGTCTTAGAACCCAACCATTATCATCTTATATGCTTCATTTGGGATTAAAAAAAAAAAACACAAAATTTATTTAATGTTCAGCACTATTATTTTATCATAGTAACAGACACATGTCACTTGTGAGGAACAAATGAAAGATAAAATTAATTGAAAATGAAAAAATATAGATCCTATAGGATATCACTATTAATTCTCAGTGTACATATTTGTAAACGATATATGTGGAATCTATACTTAAAGAAGATTCTAGGCTGGGCAGTGGTGGCACACGCCTTTAATCCCAGCACTTGGGAGGTAGAGGCAGGCAGATTTCTGAGTTCGAGGCCAGCCTGGTCTACAGAGTGAGTTCCAGGACAGCCAGGGCTATACAGAGAAACCCTGTCTCAAAAAAAAAAAAAAGGAAAGAAAAAGAAAAAGAAAAAGAAAGATTCTAGGCAGCAGGCATAGCCACATCTGCCTTCCCAGCACTCAGGAGGCAGAATCAGGTGGGTTTATGTGAGTTTATGACCAGTATGGTCTACATAGTAAGACCCTGTCCCCAAAACACAAAAGAAAAACAAAACAAACAAACAAAAAAGAAAACCTCTCAGCTACGCATGGGAAGAAATGAACTGTCTTGGTTTAGTGACGAAGGTTGTGGTAGTGTTTAAATTATACAGTATTTACGGAATGATTAAATTCCCTGGACTGGCTATGCGTTATAATTATTCTTCCCACCCAGCTGAACAGGCAAGCGTCCCGTAGAAAAAGAATGTGACAGAAAAATGCAGCTTAAGTACAAATGCCTCTGGCTAAATTTTTCTGAATTTTAAATTTAAAATTTTTATTTTCTTGGCCAAATAGACTATTTTGTCAGCTACTGCTAACATTATTTACATGAAATGCCAAAAAGATGTGTAAGATTCTAGCAAAGTGGCTATTAACTCAAACAAACTGGAGACTTAAGCAACTGCTTCCATTCAGCAGACTTGACACTGGTAGACTTCCCCCACAGTCACAAGGTTATTTAATTTCAATCAGATAACTTCCCACTCTACCTGGACATAGCAGTTTAATAAAAGACTCTTGAACAAGTTTAAGCAACATTCGTGGTGGCTGCAACTTCCAAACTACTGAGTAGTTCAAAATGAGGCCCAGACTTTCTTTCTTTCTTTTTTCTTTTTCCAAGACAGAGTTTCTCTGTGTAGTCCTGGCTGTCCTGAAACTCACTCTGTAGACTAGGCTGGCCTCGAAATCAGAAATCCACCTGCCTCTGCCTCCCACGTGCTGGGATCAAAGGCGTGCGCCACCACTGCCTGGCGGACTTTCTTACAGTATGCCTCTACTGACTACCCATAGGGAAGTAACTGCTTTTCACACTGTGCTTAGTGCCTCATAGAACCAGACTGACTCCATGTCAATCAGGCAGCACACAGCTATGGTTCACATCTGTCTTACTCAGGAGGAGACCCAGGCTGCAGCCACTACACACCGGCACCCAGCACAACGCAGCTACTCAGAAGACAAGTGTTGACTGGAATCTTACAGAAACAGTAACTGTTAAGAGAAAGGTATTACATTTATTTATATTTATTCTGCCTGTTCCACGGTATGTGGGAATGTGTGGAGGTGTGCTTGCCACAGCCTGAATGTGGAGGTCAGAGGACAACTTGTGAGAATCAGCTTTTTCCTTCTACCACATGGGTCCTGGGGATCAATCGCCAACCCAGATATAATCATTCCAACTCTAATAAAAGACAAACATTCTTAGGAAACAAAATAATCTGGATACCTTACACATGGATCAGAACTTAAATATGTAAAATATACTTTACCGTCAGGTCTCTGAAGGGATGCAACAGCAATCCTAAAGGAAGCTTAGCTTTATTCAGTAAAGCCTGCGTCTGCGGGATATTGGTCAAGGTACATCGAAACGAACTGAAAAGACACAAACACGCAGTGTGTTAGCTCCTGTGATAACTGCCCCCTGGAAGAGCTGAGTGACAACTACTGAGGTAGGTGACTACAGCTATTAGCAAGAAGGAAATTACTTAACCAGGCATGTACAGGACAGCTATCAAAAGACCAAGGACCCCACATTTCACTGTTGAAAAGTGCAACATATTCTAAATATAACTGTAAGTTCACTCTATGGCATAAGCAGGAGCTACAGAAAACAACACTAAAGGTGCCCAGCTCCCCAGGCCCTCTCCGGCTTACCTCATCTTCCCCTCTGACCTCGCTCTCAGGCTTGTGATTCCCTGAGCACACTTCCTGCCTCACTAGGCTTTACAGGGTGCTGAACCAGTCTCTCGCCAGTCTGCTACGTCCTTGCATCCTTCTTTACAGCAGGTAATAAGTTCTATGATTCCACAGAGCTCTGCTGAGTTGTCCTGGGGACTGCCTTACGCATAACTTGCATCTAGGACGGCTTACCGACTCAAGGATGGACTTATGTGTATGTGCTATTACCGCAGGCTCCAGTTTCTAATCCGAAAATAGGAAACCAAGAAGGCTCCACCCAAAACATTTTGAGCAAAGGCAGGATATGCTCAGGTTTCAGATGATGGAGTGATTCAGGCTTCCCAAATAATACCAACCAAAGAAGTCCATGAAAATAACCCAAAAGCCGGAAGCTCTTGCTGGGCAGGTGGCTTGAAGCATTTTAGAGAAAGAATACTCCTGTGAATCCTTTACCTGATGACATCACTGACCCTTGAAGTGCCGTAAGTCACACGTACCCAGAACCACAGGAGAATATCGGCATCGGCGTCTACCCTGACCTAAAGCCAGTACTAATTACTTCTTTTAATTTTAAAGAGAGCTGCTTTTAAAAAGTAAATTAACAAAAATATATATCACTCCATACTTAAAGATTTATGTATTCAGATGCTAAGTAGCCCAGAAAGACCTCTAACTGGAAATCATCCTGACTCAGCATTCCAAGAGCACACTACTGCAGCTCATACATATGCACATGATCTCATACATATGCACAAGAGTCCATACATATATACAAGATCCCATACATATGCACTACATTCACCTCCTAGAAAATGTGTAACCATTCATTAATGCAAGGCCATAATCAACCCAACACCTTAGAACTGGGATAGGCAGCTGCTGCCAGCCTGCAATCCTTGGTGTGCTATGCTTTTATGAAAGTTACCGTAGCACCACCTTCAGAAGTCATGGGTCAGTGTGGTAGGAGTAGGTGGAAAGCCATGTCCTTAGGAAAAGAAGAACACTGGCTCTAAGGATGACAGATTCTCGTGTGAGGAAGAAGATGATCTCTCCTGACATTACAGGTCTACGTTGTGCAGAGAGGAAAGCAGAGCAGCGGGAGTGTGCCCTATAAAGCATGGGTGGAAAGGAGGTGCCGAGAACAGGTAAAAGAGCAGTGAACAGTCTGGCAGGCCCTGGGCTGTAAGTACAGAGCCCACCAACCAACTCAGAGGCACACCGAGGCATGAGACACCAGCTACGCCTTTCCAGGAGGCGAGGATGTTCTCAGTGAAGGAAGACCCTATGTGAATTCATCATGCTCCAATAAACTGGGGCTTCTATATGGATTGAGAAAAACTATCTAAACCTATTCTTGAGATTACATTCATGAGATTGACGTCATTTTCAAGAAAGGCCAAAGAAAGAACTTTCCTAGACTATGTTACTTAAAGAGCGTCAGGGGTTCTGGGGAGACAGCTTAGCAATAAGACAGCTTGCTATGCAAGTATGAGGAGCTGAGTTCAAATCCTCAGTAGCCATGTAAAAGAGCACAAGCGGTCCTGTGTGCCTGCTGTGGGAAGTAGAGGCAGGGTATTGCTGAGGTGTGCTGACTGCCAGCTCCGCTCTAGGTTCAGTGAATGGTGTCTCCAAGGAATACGCAGCGTGATAGAGCAGGATGGCTCATGTGTGTCTACACTACTCCCCCAACACAGATACAGTGTACCACACACATACACACACACACACCACCCCCCAACACAGATACAGTGTAACACACACACACACACACACACACACACACACACCACCCCCCCAACAGAGATACAGTGTAACACACACCCACACCCACCCACCCACCACCCCCCAACACAGATACAGTGTAACACACACACACACACACACACACACACACCACCCCCCCAACACAGATACAGTGCACCATATACACACACACCACAACACACATATAATGTACTACATACACACACACCATCGCCCCAACACACATACAGTGTACCACACACATACACACTCTGCCCCAACACACAGGGTCCAACAGAGGAACCCAAACAGAAAAGCCCATATGAACAAAACTTGCAATCAAGGGATCAAACCCATACTGCCTGATCACTGTTTTCGTCCACGCTCTCACCGTAAAGACGCTGTAAAGTAAAGAATACCTACTCGGGGCTACAGTTTAACTTGTTGAGCTCTGCACTCAAGTTAGGTACAGGAGCCCACACAGGAGTGGCCGGTAAGATATTCTTCTCCTGCGTGAGGTGGACAGGCCTTAGGCTTTCTGGCTGTGGAGAACTCTGCAGGCTTAGTCCTCCTAGACCTGAGGACAGCTGGTTCACACCTGGGTAATGCTGAGAGAGAAAGTCAAGGCAAAAGGAAAACTGTTACAAGTATGAAAAAAATTTCTGAATCCTAGGTTCTAGTGCAAAGGAAACTCAAGATATTGAGAAAATTTGTATCTGGTTTTAGAGTCGTATCTTAACAAAACAGTCAATTTAAAACATAAACATTTCAAAGAAAAACCAATTTTATTCATAATGTTATATTGTTCAACATCAAAAACTATAGTTTACATTAAATAGGGATGATAAACGTTGAAGTGTTTCAGGTTCCACCAATTTCCAGGGTAAGCTGATACCTTAGAGCAGTGGTTCTCAACCTTCCTAAGGCTGTGACCCTTGAAGACACTTCCTCATGTTGTGGTGACCCCAACCATAAAACTATTTCTGTTGCTACTTCATAACTGAAATTTTGCTACTGTTCTGGACCATAATGTAAATATCTGATATGCAGCCCCGTGAAAGAAAGGGTTGTTCAACCCTCAAAGTGGTTGCAACCCACAGTTGAGAACCGCTGTGTTAGGATGCGCACATGTCTAGAGTTCACCTCTGTTGCTTTCTGCTCCTGGGTTATGCTTGTAGTATTACTATGAGTTCATAGCTTTTTATTAACTCAAAATAATTTAATGAATTACTGTCATACTTTAAAACTACTCAAGCTTTGAGTTGAGTGAGTCAAAATTGACCAAAACAGTGTCTATATTTAAACTTCCTTTAAGGCTATTTGCATGGCCAGTTTTTCTGTATGAACTTTCCCTCAAAATACAAATTATCGTATTTACACAACAACAAAAACATTCAGATGATATAAAAAGAAATCCTTAAAGTTCAAGAAACCAAGTCAAGTTCTAGTACCATGAAAAATATTGTTTTAACTAATTTTATTAACACTTGGGGTACATATCTAAGGACAAAGGTTATGACAAATCTTTTATTTTAATATGTAATTCATACCGAAATGGCTTTTCTGTATTTTCTCATCATTTCTGTAAACTTTAAATTTAAATTTCATTTTATGTATAGTGTTTTGTTTACTGTATGTCTATACACCACTTGTGAGCTTGGTGCCCTCATAGACCACAAGAGGGCATTAGATTCCCTAGAATTGGAGTTATGTGCCACAGTGTAAGTGCTGGGGATTGAACCCAGGTCTTCTGTAAGAACAGCCAGTACTTGAAACTATTAAACTGTCTCTCTAGCACCAACAAAACAAATCTTAAATTTTATAATTTTACACTCATAATTAAAGTTGATATAATTTTGAAATTATTTAAATATATTAGGTATAAGTATATTAAGTATAGTCTATATTCTATTCTGTAAGCTACAAGTGATAGAGTCATTCAACTGTGGGTCAAAAATTGTATCATTTTGATATGAAAATGTTACAAAAAAGTATTCAGGGATATCTCATTTCACTTTTTACCTGTAGTCAACGCTTTAAATTAGTTTTCCATTTAGTTCCTTTGTTGTTATTTGTAATATAAACTTAGAAAACTACATATGACTCTAACCACAAACTTTTTACAGACAAAGGACAAAAAATAAATAAAGGATACACTTTGTGTCTGTATATAGTTATCTTCCACATTCCTTAGTACAGGGACCAAGGTTCACTATATAAATGTACTAATTCTAACTAATACGTAAAGAATGCTAACTTCAGGAAAATCACTCTTACCACCCACTCAGGTAATGGCCATCTGGAATAGAAGTTATACAGATATTACCAAATGATGAAATTAAGGAGGCCATCTCAAATGATCAGGAGGTCACCAGGTAAAGCATTAGCCAATTCTCACAGCTCTGCAAGTGAGACAGAGTGTCGGTGATGTCAAGTGTCCCAGGCTATGCCAAGAGTTCCTAATCAGGCCTATGTAAAGAAATAAGACTTCGGCCGGGCGGTGGTGGGTCACGCCTTTAATCTGAGCACTTGGGAGGCAGAGGCAGGATTTCTGAGTTTGAGGCCAGCCTGGTCTACAAAGTGAGTTCCAGGACAGCCAGGGCTACACAGAGAAACCCTGTCTCAAAAAAACAAAAACAAAAAACAAAAAACAAAAAACAAAAAAACAACAAAAAAAAAAGAAAAGGAAATAAGACTTCAGCTGTACTAACAATCATGAACATATGACTTGATATATAAACACTAAATCAAAGACAACATGAGTATATGATTACCATCATCATGAGCCTATGATTCCTATGTGAATATGAATATGACCAAGCTCCTGGATCAGAGGAAATGGAGCAGAGGAAGTAGTAAGTGACACAACAGCAAAAGCAATGAGTAATGCAGGTCGCTTACATAGGTCTGCCTCAGCCTCCTACCAGACCCAAGGCATGGATTCAAACGGTAAGGTTTGTTTCAAATTAAAATGACAATTATAACACAAAAACAAACACAGTAGAAGTTAAGTTATTATTATGAACAGCCAAATATAAAAGCACATTTCTAAAATAACTGGGGAAATTTGTATATGCGCCGAATTGTAATAGCATTTAGAAATGATTATTTCTTTTGTTGGCCATCCAAGAAAGATCTTTCTCCAAAATTCTCTGCAATAAGGGATGGTGGAGGAACAAAGACCATAAGGCTCATTTCTGAGGGTTGACAAGCTGGGCCTTTCTCACCATGTAACTAAGGCCATTGCCAGTCATTACAAAGCAAGTCTTTAGATTTCATAGCTGAACCACTGGAGCACACAATGTGCAACATTTAAAAGGATTTCAGCTGTATTACAGAAGGATCCTTAGAGATACAGCATACATTATAGGGCCAGCAAGATGGCTCAGCAGTTAAAGCATTTGCCATGCAAGCCTAACGACCTGAGTTCAACCCTAGGATCCATGTAAAGGTGGAAGGAGAGAGCAGCTCCATAAAGTTGTCCTCTGACCTCCACATGCACATACACATTAACACTGCTTGTGTGTGTGTGTGTGTGTGTGTGTGTGTGCATGTAAACAGCTTATGTTTATCTATATGTACTTATATATAATATATAATGCTTTGGCCATTTCACTCTTTCCTGCTTTATTTTTCACTCAATGAATAAAAAATAAGAACTATTTAGCATTCTAAAAACAACTAAACTGAAACGTTCTTACAGACAGCTCAAGAGACTCTCAGGAGATGCCTCCACTCTCGGACCATGCATGTGAACAACTGGTCTCCAGTGGGTGGCACTGTTGGGGGTTACAGGACTTTGAAGGCCATGAAGCCTTGCAGCAGGACCTCAGTCACCTCTCCTCACTTGCAGCTGCTTCTTTCGGTTTCCTGTGTCATGAGATGTGATCAGACAGCTTTCTGCTCTGGCCACTTCACGGCAAGCACGGCTCCTCACTACTTTAACTCTCCTCCTGATTCATGAGCCAAAGGAAACTTTGTCTTCCATAAGTCACTTTTGGTCACAGCATCTTATCACAACAACAGAAAAATAACTAACACAGCTACTGAACACACAACCTAGAGAGCACTTCTGTTCACAACAATTCTTACAGGGTCACTTTGTATCAGACTCCAAGTAAAGAACAGAGGCTAAAATAAATACAAAATTACATTCTCTTACTTTTCTGAGGTAACTGTTAACTTGGTAATATAAAAAAAATTAAAGCTATCATTATGAGCTGTAGAAGTGGCTCAATGATTATAAGCACTGGCTCTTCCAGAGGACCCAAGTTCACTTCCCAGGATTCACACTGGGAAGCTCATGACTGCCTACAGCTCCAGCTCAAGTAACCCAGCGCCCTCTTCTGGGCTCTGTAGTCATCTGCACATACATGGCAAACAAAGACACACGTGTTAACTTAAGTTTTAAATTACCATTTAATTTCCTGATTATAAACACCTGGACAAAAACTGCAAAAACCTAAGCTTTTCATCCGACTCCATCTCTTTAAATTCAGATTATCAGAGACATGCTCTAATTAATACAACTTTCATCAACTTATCAAACATGAGTAAATGCACACCTGAGGATATCCAGAATACGCTGGGCCGCTGGGCTGGGCTGCGGGGGTGGGTGGTGGTGCTGCATTCTGATAGGCAGGCTGCAGGGTTGGGTAGCCATAGCCAAAAGGCTTGGCTACCTTTGCTGGCTGAGCTGCAGGGGGAGTGGGGGCTGCAGAAAGAGCCTGGGCGAGGGTGGAGTTAGGTTCTGGGGCACGATCAGGAACAGGGCTGCTTGCTGAAGAAGAATGCATATCTGCAAAGAAAAACTTAGGTGTTCACAACCCAAAATCCAGTTGGTAAGTAGTAACCTTTGGCATTCTTTTCTTTTCAGAATGTCTTACTGTAACAAACGCAGAACACATCAACTAGAAAGAGAAGCTCACTAAACCCATGTGCAGATCACGCCACTTTAATAACTATCAATATTCTGTCCATCTTATTTTATGTATTGCTTTGCCTATGGATAATTTCAATAACAAATACCTCAGATGTTACTTCTAACAATGCAAACACAGCTAACACAGTAGTATATATTTTTGTTTTTTAATTCTCCCAAGAAGACTGGGGATAAGAAGCAGAAAATAAAACAAGGGAATTAAGATTAAATTAGTAGTTTCTAAAGTGCCCTTTATCTGACCCTTAATGTAAAATGTCCATGAAAGTAGTGGCATATTCCTATAATACCCTAGAAATATGTATTATCTGCATAGGTAAATTGTGAGTAGACTATAAAATAGTGCCCTAAACTTCTAGAACAACATCTGGCATCAATAAGTGACTAAGAAAATTTAGTGACTGGATGTTCTTCATTTTTATTTAAACATAAGAGTAAAAATTCCAGTAAAACTGGAAAAAAAAATGGAAAACTTGGCAGCATATGTGTGTGTAACCAGTGTAAGATTTTGGTATACTGACTTGGTCTTACTTTAAATCAGTTTTTTTAAGTTATAATCACTTGATCTTTCTTATATTAAAAATGGTACTTCTTATCAACCAAGAGTTGCAAAAACATGGACTGTTACCATTTACAAGTTCTCTCGAAGGACCCATCTTACCATTGACTGTGTTTGAATTTAGAAGACACCTGTAGATAGGCCTGCCACCACCCTGTAACACGCATGTGCACACGCACATGGTCATGGGCTTTCTCACAAGCTGCCAGAACTGAGAACAAGTGCCTCGGTGCAGCCCTAACCCTTACCCTTCCTGCCCGCCCGCTGCTGTTACCAACAGGCCAGAAGGATCTCCTGCACGGCAACAGTATCCACTAAGATTCAGCAATGGTTTTAAACTCAGAGGTCTACCTAAGCCTCCTTCTTTAAGAAAAGACAGCATCCCTATGTCCCTAAAGCCTAGGCACAAGACCCACAGTAGGCCGCCCTTCAGTTCCTTAATTTTACTGAAGAAATTCATACTACAAACTTGCCCGAGGTCACTGACACATAGTCAAAGCATAAGATTGAAACTTGCAGTTGAATGAATACAGACAGATAAACCAAACCAATGTCTGGCACTCGAGCTTTTAATTGTATGAAACTGAAGTGTCATTTTACTTCATGCTAGTCTGGAGCTTCAGAAAGAACACTGAGCTGCAGTATCAAGAGGCAACTCTTGGACACAATTTAGTAATGGTAATTATGACTGAAACTGTTCCTAAACTCTAAACACACACACACACACACACACACACACACACACACACACACACACACTAATTCCTAGGACAAAAAATGCTCGACCACAAGAGTAAGAGGGAGCCGTCCACTAACTAAGCTGAGGGGATTACATGGCAATCTACCAATAGCATGATATCATGACAGTGAACAGTGTGTTAGAACAGCACAGCTTCAGCTAAAGTTCATCTTAGTAAAAGTGACACGATCAAAGTGATGAGGGACCAGAAGGACAAAGTCCTCTGCGCTGTGCTTCTGAATGCTGAAGTCATGAGGGGAGGGAGTGCCCCTGTGTGGGTGACAGGAGACGGCAGCATCGGAAGACTGTAGCATAAGCTCTTAGTACAATGAAAGGACTATGCTCACAACAGCTTGTCTGTTCTCCTCGAGTAAGGAGGTTCTTCCCAGATATAAGTAAGAATGACGGCTTTAGAGCACTGGCTCTTACAGGGGAAATGGGTTCAATTCCAGAGGCGTACAGCCCTCTGCACCTCCAGTTCCAGGAAATACAAATATAAGCAGGCAAAACTTTCTTATACATTTAGAATAATAAAATATTAAAAAAAAATAGCAATGTCTCTAAAACCTACCCTCTGAGTCTACTTGGTTTTTTGCCAAGTGGAGGCATCAGGAGCCACAGGGAAATAAGGAATCAAATACAAACTCAGGGGTTAGCTGGAAGGGATTCAAAGACCCATGCAAGTCAACAGAAACAGTGCAATTTAAGGAGCTGATTTTTAAAAGAAGAGAAAAGAAAAAAGCTAAAACAACAAATGTCTTCAGGTCAGCAGAAACAACATGAATGGTTGTTATATTACTATATTACAGCTGAGAAATGTCAGGAAAATGCCCCAATGTTTTTGTTAGAAATGCAATCTGCTTTTGCTATGCAGTCAGTCACCTTTATCGTGATGCAGCCAGTAATGTAAGTGAATGGTGCACAAGCTCTAAACAGATTACCTGGGTAGCCGCCTCCTTCCAAGGCATCATAACTGTTGGGCAAGGGCGAAGCGCTGCTTGTGGTAGAAGAGCTGTCAACACCTAAAAGGGAAACCAAACACAGGTTAAGTTCAAAGTGACGGGGTGCATCTCACAGCACAGCTGTCACCATGAATAAAGTCAGTGTTGCTGAACTAAAAACATTCCCAACTCTGGTACCAAATTAAGATGACAAATGTATTTGAGAGCAGTCTCATACACACAATGACTGACGTTTTAAAAGACAGATAGGCAGACAGAGAGAAACATACACACACACACACACACACACACACACACACACACACACAGACTATATGAATGGCTCAGTAGCTACCATGATAAACTGACAACTTGACTACCTGAATTTCATCCCAAGAACAAGAAAACTAACTCTGGAAACTTATACTGATCTCAACATACTGGCACATGCCCACCCTGACAAATACACAAATTTAATAAAAAAAATTTTAAAAGAATAATAAATAACAGTAAGGAGTCTAGATAGCTGAAGAGTGGAATAAAATTCAGTGACACATCAACTTCAAGAGTAAGCATCAAACTATAAAAATAAGCAAATAAAAATTTAGTGTTAGCAGCTATTTTAATGGAACCACACCTGAAATAGAGCTGTTTCACACATGATGGCTTAACAGTTAAGAGATCGAAAAGAGGACCTGAGTTGGATTCCCAGCACCCACATGATGGCTACTAATTAGCTGTAACTCCAGTTCAGGGGATCTGATGTCCTCTTTTAACCTCTATGATCACACACAGACATGTGGTACACATATACACATGAAAGTAAAACACTCATACACATAAAAAATGCACCGAAAAATTAAAACAAGAAGACTTTATGGCTTGAGTTTCTTCCAGCATAATATGAAAGTATTTTAGTGTCTCCATTTATCCATGTGCAGAATAGAGATTAAACAATACTCGCCATATAAATGGAAGCCATGCTCACAGACATAAACATCAGACATAAGAACTTACGGTTTGTGACCACTCAAACCGGTTAGATTAAGAAAAGCTGAGAGGTGCTAGGACACGTGGGAGAATAGAACATAAGAGACAGTTCCTTCATTCATTCACTCAGCAAATATTTCATTGGGAAGCTCAGGTAACTACACTGCAGTTTACATGGATAAACACAGAAGAAAATACACATGGCCCAATCTTGAGACCAAAGTGACAGAACTCTGGTAGAGGCTTTCCCTGGCTCTTAACTCACAAACAACCAGGATTTTAGTTTTTCCTTTTTTTTTTTAAAGTGTGTGTGTGTGTTTTTTTTTACCTTTTCATCAAGTATAGATCACACACTGAACACACTTTGCCATGCCTCTCCCCTCCACTGGCTCCCTTTGTTCACACAATTTTACTTTTACCTTCATGTCACTTACATGTACATGAGTTATAACATTGTATGAATCATGGATGGGAGGAAACATACACATCTGTCTTTCTAGGACTAGTTTAGCTTGAGTGATCTGATTATCTCCAATTACACTCATTTTCTCTGCAAACAACTTAACCACTCTTTACAGCTGGAAAACCCCTTCCATGTACATAAACATCTTTTTTTTTATTTACCTAATTCCTATGTTGTTGGACACCTTAACTTGATTTTTTTTAAAGCTGTGATGTAAAAAGAATGGGCATGTAGAGCTAACTTCCTCTGAACAGCTTTCAGGTAACCTTAAGAATTAACTGAATGAATTAAGAGCGCCACTGATAGTTATTTGTTTAGGGACGCTTCATTCTCAGCAAAGAATAGACTTCAAGGCAGAAGAGCACAGGCACAGAGTACGTCCTTTACCTCACTTAACTCTGGGCCTGTTACCACTCCCTAAAAACACACGGCTAATGAGATGGCTCAGGAGGGAAGGCCACTTGCCATCAGGTCTGACTACCTGACACATGAAGTGGAGGACTAACTGTATTTGCTAAGCCCTCCTCTTTGGTGATAAATAGTTTACTGGAAAGTAGTAGTTCTTCTGTTTGTCCACATATCTAACTCAAGTACGGTGCTGGTGTACAGGGTAGAAGTCTGTGTCAGGCACAGTGGCACACCTGTAACACTGGTACTCAGGCAGATCACTATTCAGTCAAAAGGAATGAAGTAGTCATACTTGCTACAAGGTAAACAAATCTTGAAAACATGCTAAAGAAAAAAGGCCAGGCCAAAAAAGCATATATAACATACTGCATATGGTATGACTCCATTTCAATGAGTCTCTAGAAAAAGCAAGTCTACAGAGTCAAAGGGTACACTGGTGGCCACTGAGGGCTGAGGGGAGAGACATGGCTCAATGGGTACAGGGTTCTCCTTTGGTGTGACAAAAATGTTTAGCAACGTACTTTAGCTCACCCACCAAGCTAGCCAGCACCAGAAGAGAGTTGCAACTGCACAGCACAGGAGGGGTAATATAAAATCCGCTATGGCTTAAGTGTTTGTTAAAAACCACACAACTGGAGAACACAGAACGCTCCATTATATTGGGCACATGAAAGGCAGTGAGCACATCAAAGGATGCTCAGCATCACCAGCTACTTAGACAATGGTAATCAAAACAGGAACACAGTACCATCTTCACATCCACCAAGACAGCTAACCCAAAAAGGGTCTGTAATAGCATTTTCTGGGGGGTAAGAATGCAGAAAAACTAATTGTAAAATAGTATAGCCACTTTAGAAAACATTATGACAGTTTCTAAAAATACTGTTACTATATGACCAAGAAACGTCATAAGATAAATGAAAACAAACCGCACAAAAACTTACTGACAAGCGTTCATAGGAGCACTACTTATCATGACAAAAGATGGAAACAACCAATGCCCACCAATTGGGGAACAGGTAAATAAAAACATCATACAAATTGGACCGGCTCTTAAACAGGGTGAAGGGATAGAGTGCTGATGTGGAGCCTCACACACTGTGCTCAGAGAAAGAAGCCAGTCACAGAATAAATAAGCATAATCCAACAAGAAACCAGCAGTTGCTTGGGCTGTGTTGCTGAGAACGGCAGAATGGAAAGTGGCTCCTACAAGATAAGGAGTTTCTCTTTTGAGGTGATCAGAATGTTCTGGAATACTGGTGGGTAATAAGAAAACAGTAAAACTTGCTGAACAGTAATTTAAGTAAGTTAATTTTATGGTATGTGAGTTGTACTTCAATAAGACAGCTATACAGTACCATGGTAAGGCAAAAGGTAGTCCTCTTTGAGTTCAAGGCCAGCCTAGCTTATGTAGGAGTTTCAAGCCAGGCAAGGCTATATGATGAGACCCTATCTCAAAATAAATACCAACAACAATTTATGGTATGTTCTATGTCCAAGAAAAAGGTTTAAATGTAACTATTGAGAAATACAAATTCCTACTGGGCACTTAATCCTGGCACTCAGGAGACAGAATGTGTGAGTTGAGGCCAGTAGGCCTACATAACTAATTCCAAGCCAGCCAACTACATAGTGAGCCAGACCCCTCAAAAAGAAGTGGAGAAGGAGGAAATCATAATAATAATTATTGAGGCTGGAGAGATGGTTCAGTGGCTAAGAGCACTTGCTATTCTTACAGAGGATCTGGGTGACTCCATTCCCAGAATTCACATGGTTTCTTAAAACTGTTCATAACTCCAGTACCAGAGGATCCAGTGCCCTCTCTGGCCTTCTCAGGCCTCAGGCACACATGCAGTGCACATACATTTGGGCAAAACACTCAAACATTTAAGAACTCTGGGACTGGAAAGAAGGCTCAGCTGTTAAGAGCACTGCCTGCTCTTCAAGAGGAACCAAGTTCTATTCCCAACACCACCAGTGGTTCACAAACACCTAAATTTCTACTTACAGGGGATTTAACACCCTTTGCTGACCTCTGCGTGGAACAGGCTCTTCCACTAAAGCTGAGTTAGGCTGCCTAAGGCCAATGTGTCAGAAAGAGATTATTGACAAGTTGTGCTCTGACCTCTATAATATGCTGTGGCATACCTTCACCCCACAGAAACACACATTTTCTTTTTAAAAAGTAAAGCCAAAGATTAAGATATTTATATCAAATTATTAAAGATCATACTTCTATTTAATGATGAATCTGAGGCTCTTCCATGGCAAGTGAAATGTTAAAATTTTAACATCTTAAATAAAATCTGTACTTTTTGAAGCAGACACAGTCCCACCCCTAACCAAGAAGTTGCTATTTGCAACCGCTATCTGCTGAGAAGGGAAACCAGTTTTCTTCTGAAGAATGTTACCTCATCCATCAACCACGCCACAGGGAAAGCATTCCCAGGAGTTGTGGGCTAACACAGTATGAGTTGTTTGTTTGTGTGCTTTTTGGTTTGTGGGGTTTTTTTTCTCTTACTGATTTTCTTTCTTTTTAGTTTATTTGTCCATTCTGATTTTCATTTTTTGTTGTTTTTCTTTTTTGATAGTGAGCTAGTGAGAGAACTTGAAGCTGGGTGGGACAGCAATGGGAAGCTCTAGGAAGAGATGGACTAGGAGTACAACGACTATCATTTAATTAAAGTTTTAAAATGCCCATCTTAATAATACCACAGCCACAGACTTTCAAGTAGGACTCTTATAAACAGTTGCTCTAGCTTATTTAGTGGTATTTAAATCTGCTCATTTACTTTCAGAAGTCCACGTCTTGTCACAAGAGCAAAACAGTAACATTTGCAATCACAAATGGACCACTAAGAGTCAGAACCAGGTAACACAATTGAGCTTTGGTAAAACCTAATGCTTACTCGATCCGCCCTAGCACATTCACAGCATCACCACCAATGTCAATCACAACTGTGCTAAACACACGTGCATGCAAACACAAAGGAAACCAGTACACTGACATTCTGAACACACTTAAAGAAATCTCAAGCATTCCCAACAATCCTAGAGGACTAACATCTACAGACCTTCACACTGTAACCCTCCAAACTACAGCTGACTTGCCTGTGACCTCATTTCTCACACATCGCTGTACCACCTCCTCACCTTACAATGTAGCTACACTGAAGACCCACTAACCAGGGGCCCTCTTCTTCCCGTGCTCAAGACCCACTAACCAGGAGCCCTCTTCTTCCCATGCTCATGACCAGCACACTGCAGTCTGAATTCCTTTTTCCACTTAAGAAATATTCCCTTAAGACAATAGAAAAGCATTTCCTCTCTAGGTGAGGGACTGTTTAAAATCCTAAATCACTGCCTTTTCAAGTTGTATTATAATTATAAATGCTGTTTCCCTATTAAGTATTTCTAGAAGCTACTGTATTATTCCTTAGAATAAAAATACAGACTAAAAGTTCCTATCTAAAATACATGGAACCAGAAAGTTTTCAGTTTTTAAATTTTCCTTTCAGATTCTGGAATATATATATATATAT
>JADRCD010191873.1:0-35373 GCA_019843815.1 Montemys delectorum
ATTTCAATTTATCTGAATTTGTTAACATTTAAAAACATATTTTAAATAAATAGAATTAAATCACATTCTTGTTTTCCTTTTGTACCCCAACTCCTCCCAGAGACCCCCTTCAATACCTACAATACCTTTTTTGTCATATTCTTTAAAATTTATAAACTATTATAACAATAAAAATGAGTATTATAAAAGTTGTTTGATATAAAACAACAATCAATTTAACAGTCTTATATAGATGCTTGTCTATGGCAATACTGAAAATACATATATTTTTCTCAATATAAATTTTAAATAACTCCAAACATGTTAACTATATATCTCAAAATAATACATCACTACTAATATTTTCTTAAATGAACATAAATATATAAAGTGTTTTTGTTTGCTTGTTTTATATTTAGTAGAGCTTAAAATCTTGGCTTTTACTGTGGTAACTTGATACAAGAGTTACAAACGTCAAGCAAAGCATTCAGTCTTACTCTTTGTTGTTCTCTTACAAACCCCCTCCCAAATTAATTGTCTACATTTCTGCATTCAGTCTTACTCTTTGTTATTCTCTTACAAACCCCCTCCCAAATTAATTGTCTACATTTCTTTTGGGTATATAAATACTTTTAAAATATGTAAGCTGTTCTGAAAACCATAGTATAGTGTAAAAACATGAAATAAACAATACTACTAATAGAAAGGCTGAGATAGGAGAAGCAAGATCTCAAGACCATTATGTTGTACACAGCAAGACTTGTGACAAAAAAACAAGCTGAAAATGTATATGGATTGTATAATTTTGGACCTGTTTCTCCAATTACCAAATTAGAGAGACCATTGGATGACAATCAACAAATTTCTAATTCTTCCTATTATTGGATTTCAATCGATTAAGATATGTTGGTAATATTAATTTTCATATTAAGATATTAAGAAAAAGTAATTGTCACTTCCTGTTGTTTTTGTTGTAAGAGGTGGAATTAGGTTTGTGTGGATTTGTTGAAAGATTACCTTCTTGCTTCTTCTGGGGTGTAGTTTTGCTCCTTATGTTGTTGTTTTCCATCTATTATCCTTTGTAGGGCGGGGCTTGTGGAAAGATATTGTGTAAATTTTGTTTTGTCATGGTATATCTTGTTTTCTCCATCTATGGTAATTGAGAGTTTTGCTGGGTATAGTAGCCTGAGCTGGCATTTGTGTTCTTGTAGGGTCTGTATGACATCTGCCCAGGATCTTCTAGCTTTCATAGTCTCTGGTGAGAAGTCTGGTGTAACTCTGATAGGCCTGCCTTTATATGTTACTTGACTTTTTTTCCTTACTGTTTTTAAAATTCTTTCTTTGTTTAGTGCATTTGGTGTTCTTATTATTATGTGATGGGAGGAATTTTTTTTCTGGTCCAGTCTATTTGGAGTTCTGTAGGCTTCTTGTATGTTCATGGGCATCTCTTTCTTTAGGTTAGGGAAGTTTTCTTCTATAATTTTGTTGAAGATATTTACTGGCCCATTACATTGGGAGTCTTCACTCTCTTCTATACCTATTATCCTTAGGTTTGGTCTTCTTATTGCATCCTGGATTTCATGGATGTTTTGGGTTAGGAGCTTTTTGCTTTTTGCATTTTCTTTGACTGTTGTATCAATGTTTTCTATGGTGTCTTCTGCCCCTGAGAGTCTCTCTTCTATCTCTTGTATTCAGTTGGTGATGTTTGCAACTATGACTCTTGATTTCTTTCCTAGGTTTTGTATCTGCAGGGTTGTCTGTCTTTCTGATTTCTTTATTATTTCTATTTCCATTTTTAGATTCTGGGTGGTTTTGTTCATTTCCTTCACCTGTTTGATTGTGTTTTTCCTGTAGTTCTTTTGTGTTTCCTCTTGAGGGGCTTCTAGCTGTTTACCTGTGTTCTCCTGCATTTCTTTGAGAGTGCTATTTATGTCTTCCTTAAAGTCCTGTATCATCATCATAGGAAGTGATTTTATATCTGAATCTTGCTTTTCCAGTGTAATGGTGTGTCCAGGACTTGCTATGGTGGGAGTATTGGGTTCTGATGATGCCAAGTAACCTTGGTTTGTGTTGCTTATTTTTTTACGCTTGCCTCGCATCATCTGGTTATCTCTAGTGCTACCTGCCCTTGCTAAATCTGACTGGAGCCTGTCCTTCCTGTGATTTTGATTGTGTCAGAACTCCTCAGAGTCTAGCTGTCTCTGTGATCCTGTGATTCTGGGATCTTATAACCCTGGGCTTGTTAGAGCACCTGGGAGTGGAGCTTCCTCTGGGTGTTTTGAGAATGACTTCAGAGTTTGTGCCCAAGGTCTGCTCAGGGCTCTGGCTGGCCCAGATGGACCGGAAGCAACTCAAGCCACTGGGCTGGCAGAGTTTCTGTGTGCCTGGGTCCTACTGGTCCCAGTTACTCCCGGTGTTGGGACAGATGTTATGTCCTCCTCATTTCTGATCCTGGGTGTGTTAGAGTGCCTGGGAGTGGAGCTTTCTCTGGGTGTTGTGGGACCAGAAGGAACCTGAGCCACTGGGCTGGTAGAGTTCCTGTGTGCCTGGTCCCGCTGATCCCAGTTACTCTTGGCGTTGGAACAGATGTTATGTCCTCAAATTAATTTCTAAGTGCACTGGAATATCTTGCAACATGAAGATAATTGACATTAGGTCTCTAAAAGAAAGCATTGCTTGCATTCCGGTTCCAGCTCTTTCCAGAAGCTGACTTTCTAGTCCCGAGGAAGCACTTCTAGATTCAGAGAGTTAATTGAATCTCAGGGAAATACTTGGACTTTATCTATTCAATGGAACACCTTAGCAGACACACAGCTGAGAAAAATGTCTCGCTTTCACCGAACTCACAGTCAAACTGGAGACTAAGTGACCAGGTTCCAATCAAGGCGTGTTGCTCCAGGGACTGTGTGTTGCTGGCACTCCTGACTCTACCTACCAGGCATGAGTTTATCAGGAAGGTTCTAGAGGACACAATTTTATTGATGAAAAAACCCCATGGCTTGAAGAGGTTAATCAATTTTCCTAAATCTTCTTAATTAAGGTTTTTATTTCCTAACTGATAGCTTTTCCCTGTGAATGTGAGAACATCATTTGGATTGTCTTCTTATACTACTGAGGGGAATATTTGTGGTAATAAAACATCATTACTAATAACTAAGATATTATACTACACATTGCTGGATATTTCACTAGACTTTTTTTTTTTTTTTACATGTGTCTATTTATTAAATTCTCTTAAGGATGGGATGAGGTATTTTGAAGAAGCTAGGGTATGTAGTTCAGATAATTTGCCCAACATGTCAGAGCTAGCAGTGGAGCTGGGCAGGCACATGCTTGGGGCTCCCTAGATGCCTCTTCCTTGGTCCTTAGGACAGCTCAGTGTTGGAGCTTCACTTTGTAGACTAGGAGCTAGAGGTACGGGCTGAGAGGACTTCAGGGTCTTCTCCAAGATCACACAGTAAGTGTGACTTGGAGGACGTAGGAGTCAGCTCATACAGCCCACCAGCACAACCCGTACCTTCCCTCTTGTTTTGAGGTACACGAATCTGCTCTGGACATCTTTACAGGGCCATCGATCTCAGTTTTGCTCTGTCTAGGGTAAAGTGATTCTTTGCCCCCTTCCTTCTCTTTGGCTGATGAGGGATGTTGCTCATTATCTCGAGTGTTTACAGATAGAGTGTGCATTTTCTACTTGTGACTTCTCAGGGGCAAGGGCATAGGACAAATGCAGCACCTTGCACAGTTCCTGTGTCCAATATCAGCTCAGTACTCAAGACAGCCAAGAATGAATGATTTCCCCAAACTAGAACTTTATGAATGCTTGTAAGAAAATAACTACGACTTACATCTAGTCTGGAGAAGATCTTGTGGGATGCTCCTGTGCACTACATTTTCACTCTTCTCTGAATCTTTGGAAGATAAAATAAGTCTACCATAAAATACAAGAACAAACGAAGGAGTAGTTTTGTAAGAGGCCAGAACCACAGACTAGAGGGCTGTTGCAGCTTATCAGGAACAGTTCTTGAATGAGATGAGAGTGGTCTTGGGATATGGGTGCCCTGGGCTGGCTTTTTTTTTGTCCCCTGTTGACAGCTTCCATGGATGGAAGTGTCCAGTTTAAGGTCAAGGCAAGCAGTGCCCTGCGCTTACAGCTCCTCATTTGACCCTCCAGGGCACTTATTTCTGGCAGAAGCATTTCTTTTTAAAAGGTACTTTACCCCTTTACAACCCGTGTAATTGCTATTGGAATGCTTTGCTCGTAGTGTCTTAATTAGGTCAAATTTTATACCCAGGGCTCTAACTTGATGCTATATTGGCAGCTCTAAGACCCCATGCCCTGGTGCTGCTAGGAAACAGTCACATTTTCAGGAGATGGAGAAACAGACTTAGAGTTTGTTTGGTCATTCTTCTATGGATGGGGTGAGGTCAGAGCAGAGGCCTTAGACCCAAGGAGGAATATCCACAGGAGAATGGCCTAAACGTGTCTACAAGGAAACTCGTGTCTCTAAGCCACCCTTTCAAAGCATTGTTTGGATAATTGTAGGCTCTAAGGCTCTTCACATTTAGTTAAATTATACATTTTGGATTTTATTTGTTAAAAAGAATCCCCACTTTTCTGCCCTACCTGCCTCTAATTTAGCAGAACGTGCCCCTGGAGTTACACCTTCCCTTCTTCCTGTGCAACCCCAATAATAAGCCATCTGCCAACAAAACAAACATAATATAAAAATTACACAAATACATAATCCCCAACCCAGAAGGAAGGGAGCAGCTGCCACCTGGTGCCAAACAGAAAACAGTTTAATATTTATCTAGCAGAGAAGGCTCTCCGATGGGCTATAATTCCTCAGGGGGAGGGGTCAAGGGGAGGTCAGTAATGAAAATTACCTCCAAGGGCCTGGCCTAAACAGGGACCCAGTGGAAATCAATTCTGTGGGTTCAATGTTGCTGTCCCCTGTTGCGGATTGCACCTAGGAGGCCATCAATCTGTCATCAGAAAGGAGGGAGACTGAGGAGAAGGGTGGTCGTTAGAATTCAGCTTCCATGGGATTTTCCCTCGTGTAGCTGGAGAAATACATGGCAGAGCCACCCCCAGGTAAGGGAAATTGGGACTTTTGCTTTTGTTATTGGGGAACTGTGCCCACCAGGTTTGAATACCTGTCCTGGCTGCAGCATTTCATACAAACCTCTTTTGTAACTCCAGGTCTGGTCTTGGATTAGGATAAGATTTAACTCCCCTTGCGCAAGGCAATGTCTTTCCCCGTTGCTTCAGTCAACTTGCCGTAATTTATACACAACTCCTAGCTAATTTCTTAATCAAATATCCTTTGAATGAGGAGGAATTTACTTATTAGAGCTTGTGGGATGTGTGGAAGCAGGTCAGACAGTATTCTGTCTTAGTGAGAGATTGGAATGTTAGAATCATTGTGCCGGTCGGCATGACGGCTCTAAGAAAGGCAGTTTACAGAACTGTGTAAATCAGAAGTGTCCTTAAACTGTGGTTGGGGAGACATGATATGGCAAAATGTCTACCAATAAACTGGAACATTACAGCAAATTACTCCGTTTATACATGCAGGCTAAGCTTCGCCTCTTATGCCATGTTGGAGAGCCAATAAAGCTTGCAAATGTGATGGGAGTCACTATTTCTGCCTCTGTGCAGCTGTTTATCAGCAGCTTTTTAACACATTTTCTCATATTAATGAGGTGGCATAGCAGTTCCAGAATTAGAACAGTGGGATGTATCATTGTCTGCCTTATCCCAAGATATGCCGGCTGTCAGCATCACTACCAGGGGACGCACAATGAAAGATGAGCGTTTTGGTGGGTGCAGCCTGTGCACACTGTTCCATCCTTCCCTCACCCGCTCGGCTCCCAGACCACCCTCTTATGCACACTCCCTGTCCAATGATGTTGTTGCTCTCATTTGCATGCCTTCCTGCAACTTGGCTCTTTGTTTAATACTTTGTAAAGTCAGTGAGGCTTGCTTCTGAATTCCTTGTGTTTCCATTTTCTAGTAGAGTCGTCTCTGGTATTGAGCAGGCACTTCTCAAGTACTGAATGACTGATTGAGTGAGTGAATGAATGAGCAGAGAGGGAGATGGATGGAATGTTTCCTCAAACATAGTCAGTGTGGCCTCAAGGAGTGAAACAGGCGTATCACCTAGCTTTCCCCGAATCTGTGCATGCAGTTTGGAGGGAGGGATGGATGTGGTGCCCAGATTGCTGGTGAGATGGTTCGAATCATGTGGTCTAGAGGTCACAAGTGCAGGCATGCTGGTGACCTCAGAATGAATTGAACATTTCACTCTCTGCACTAATAGGATAGGAGTAAGAATAGGATGTGACCTTTTATATAGGGCACATTCTGTCATAATTCTGAGCTTAGGTTCTTCTATTTGAATGCCATCCTTTTAAAGAACGGGGTGGGGGGATGACCTCAGATAGAATCTTGTTTTTTTTTTTTTTTTTTTCTGTCCTCAAGCGCCTTCACTTAGTAAAACAACACCTTCCTAGCCTCCGGTTGCCTCCCCGAATCTTTCTCCCTTGTTTTAGGAGGCAGGCGACCTTTTCAGTGGCCTCTGAATCCCAAAGTCTGGACCACTGAGTTAACTTGTGTCAATCTTTCTGAAAAATGTCACTGAAATCACAGGTTGGCCCAAATTGAGGCGCTGGACTGCTTAAATGGATTCACTCGGTTCAGTAAATAAGATACTCCAAGGCTAGCAAGCGCTTGTCAGTGTTGTTTATGGACAGCAGGGATCCAGGCTGGGTCATAGGCTTGTAGTAGTGCCTAGAACGTTCTTAAATTCAGGTCAGTCACAGTATCAGAGAAGCCCAGAGGCCCAATTTGCCACTATCTAATAATGTGTTCTGCTCTGCTGAGCATAGAGTTACAGTCTGTCTTTAGGTAGATCACATATGTGCTCTGACTGTGTATTCTAGAGTGCTTTCCCAATCTATGAGCGCCCAGGTCGGTGTGAAATCTGGAAGGAAACAGCCCTTCCCCATCCATCCCTAAATCCCCACAAGGCTCTGCACAGAACGACTCCTCTTCTCCTCTCCTCGTCCTGCAGCTCTCGCCGTCACTGTGGTACACACTAGCTTTCGGCTCTTGCTTTGTCTTCTGTTCCCTGCTTATCAGTCACAATCTTATCTCGAGTTAAGAACCAGAGCGCTCCAGCTGAACTCTGTTACTAATTGATAAATTGTTAGTCTTTTGCACAGGGCATTGGTCTATCCTGGCTCTACATATGTGTGGAAGGATCGCAGATTCCGTGTATCCAGCTACCCCGTTTTCAGTGTTGGCTCTGTAACTACTGCTGCATCTTGCCGCACCTGGATCCCTGTTGCCTAGGAGAGAATAACAGGATTGACCTGCATTGGTGAGAGAGACTCACACGCATTAGCTGTCTAATGATACTAACAACGCTCTCTGAGAATATAAATGTGAAACATTATCATTACACTTAATACCAGTCTTTGCTTTAATGTTATTTTTCTTCCTCCAAGAAGAGAGGCAGAAAGATTATTTAGTGAATAGAGGGCTACAGTTTATTCTTAATTCATGACCGGCTTTGATCAGACCCGAGTAAGCATTGGGGATGTGATCTTAAAGTCCTGAAGGTAATTATTTTGACTTGAGGGCATGAAGTTTTCTCTTTCCCCTCTTCCCATTTGAGGGAAGAAAGAAAGAAAGTTAATGCTCTTGAAAAAAAAAAAAAGAAAGAAAGAAAAACCAAGATGATTTCTGTATGTCAGGGCTGAAAATAGTATTTCCTAAAGTGGCTGTTACAAAGATGGAGTAGAGCGTAGCATCCCTGCCTTGTCTTCTGGTGCTGTGCTGTGGGAGAAACCAAGTCGGGTGGGGCCTACAAGGACTTTTAAAATGATTTGATAATTTCATACATGCATGTCCTGATTTTTAAAAAGCCATCCCCGCCCCTACTTTGCTTGCTGGGACCTTAAGAGTAAAGGGATGAAGGAAAGCAGAGGGCTCTCTTCAGCTGTGTGTGTGAGGCATCGTAGCTGTCTTAGTTTCCATTCGCCGAGGGAGCAAGTGACCATAAACTTTGTAACTTCAAAGCACACATTTGTTATCTCACAGTTCCAACCGCGCGGAGCTGAAATCAAGGTATCGGTGGGGGAGAGTCTTGCTAGAGGCCTCTGGAGAGTTTGCTCCCTGCCTTATTTGCCAGCAGTGGGCTTTTGGACGGTAGCTCCAGTCCTTGCTTTCTGACCCTGTTGTCTTTTTCTTTACCAAATCTCTCTTTACTGTCTTGTGTATTCTAGGCAAGCTTTCTAACAATTATATCCAAGCCCACTATCATTAATTTGAACATTTCTGTAGGCTTATGTTTGCCATTTAAGATCACATTTGTAAGTTCCAGGAATTAAGAGTTGCACATCTCAAGATTAAAAAAAAAATTATTCTATCTATCTATCTATCTATCTATCTATCTATCTATCTATCTATCTGAGACAGAGTCTCACTGCTTAGCCCTGGCTGGCCTGAATTGTATATGTAGACCAGGTTGGCCTTTAATTCACAGAGATCTACCTGTTTCTACCTCCTGAATTAAAGGTGTGGGCTACCATGGCAAGTTTATTACTTTTAATTATTTGTATATGTGTGTGTCTGTCCACAGAGGCAGGAGACATCAGACCTCTGTGGACCTTTGGAGTATGAGTTATAGGAGATTGTGAACTACCTGATGTGGACATCAGGGGCTGAACTCTGTCTTGTGGAAGAGCAGTACATGCTCTTTTATCTAGCCACACCTTTCAGAACTTTTACTCAGCTTCTCACAATAGACAAGAGCACCACTTCCCCCCTTTCTCTTGAAAAAAAAAAATCAAAATAAAACAAAAACACAAACTCAAGCAAAACAATTTTGTGTAGGTACCCAAGGCTCTGGTTCTATTCCTCTTACTGGGCACTGACTAGAAATGGGCATAGGATCCAGCTCTGCCAATGGTACATAAGAAGAAATGTGTTCTATGATCTTTGGGAAGCTAGCCTTACATGTGAATTGGAAAGATGGAAAAGAAACTTGGCCCTTGATGTCATTGTTGGATTATTGAACTAAGCATCCCTAGAGCCTTTGTGTCTGGGCTTGCTGTGAAGATGGAGCTCCATGAAAGCTCGGGTCCTTTAAATCTGGGGCCTCTGGGACTGGAAGACATCCCCTGCCACTCTAAGCTCATGCTTCTTGTAACACAAGAGTGCATTTGTCTAGGATCTGACCTTGCTCTGGACTCTACCAGTGTTGTCTCGGACCATTATAATAAGCACCTCTTTGGTGGTCTTTGGTGGGAAGTGCTAACACAAGAAACTCACCTAGATATTGAATAATTAATCTAGATATTGAATAATAATGATGGTGATGATGATGATGATGATGATGATGATGATGATGATGATGATAATAATAATAATAATAATAATAATAAAGCAGAGCGTGTACTCCATACTTGCTACCTCTCTGGCTATCAGGAGTCATCTGTGAGTAAAACAGACTGTCTTTACTGTCGTGGAATAGTAGTCTGGTAGAAGGAAGTGGTTATGTGATCAAGCAAAGAAATAAGGCATAATAAATCAGAAAATAAAATGATAAGAAGCATGGGGTTGCTGTTCTTAAGAAGGATGTCAGATATAGAGTTGGTGACCAGGAGGTGAGTACAGACCTGAGAAGAGCTACAGGCAAGCCATGAGGGCACATGGAGGGAGACAAACCAGGCCAAGAAAACCACAAATGTAGTGCCTAGAGGTCGAATGTTCTTGGTGTGTGAGGGACAGCAAAGAGGCCAGCATGCTGGTGCTGATGCAGAGGGAGCAAGTGGCAGAGGAGAGCACAGAGCTCAGCTCAAAGGAAGGAACCTGGCTTTTATTCCCAGTGAGAGGGAAACTATTTAGAGACTTTCCGAAGAAGACTGTCCCAGCTTACAATTTTCAAGGTCACCCTGACTCCTGGGTTGGACTGTACTTCCAGCAGGTAGAAGATCATCTAGCATATGAGGTTGCCGTGGAAATGGTGGTGCCCAGTGGCTGAATTCTGGATGTGTTTTCATATTACAGCTATTAGAATTTGCTCATGATGGTGAGACTTGAGAGAATGAAAGAAGTCAAACTTGACTGACAGGTGATCGGCTCCAGCAGCAGAAGGTGAGCAAGGCAGATGCGAGAATAATCAAGATATGTCAATTTGGCTTGGACGTATCAGGCTGCAGATGTGTGTGTGTGTATGTGTGTGTGTGCGTGTGCGTGTGTGTGTGTGTTGATGACAAGTCGAGATATGGCAAACCCATATGGTTGGGTTTACTAGTCCAGGATTCAAGGGAAGATAAGGAAAAGCCTTCAGAAGCAAATGCTTGTAACCGGAATGCTCACTTATCTGTTAAGGGACAAGCATAAGCCATTTAATACATGAGAGGTTTCCTAGGGGCCGCTTTCTGCCTTGCCTCTCTCTAGGCCTCTCCCACACTCACACGTTAGTTAATCATATCATCTCTGCTTGCGGTGCACCTTTGCCTTGGGACGTGTTGCCTTCCTGTGCTCTTAGCGTTCTGCCCCTCCTCCAAGGCATGCCAACCATTTTCTGATTAAAAAACAATTATTTTAGTATAGGAAACAATGCTCTTCGTTACATTTTCATATGTATATATGCACATATTATTTTCCCTCCCTCCACCCCTTCTGATTTCTTTTAGTTGAAAGCCATCACGAGGTCTCTGGGTCTTCAGAGCACAGTCAGCCTTCTACCTAACTATTGTGTATGTCTGTCTCTCCTAGGTTGCAAAAGTAGGACCATATTTCATTGGTCCTCGTATCCCTAAGATGGACGTAGATATGACCAGGGCGCTATAAACTAGATGCCCCTCCTCAGCTACAGTTCACACTCCTTGTTTGGATGCAGAAATACATGAGGGCAAGGCCAGACATGAGCACACTCTCTTTCTTACCACAGGGTGCTGGACACCCCCTCCCCATGTACCCCATAGTCTAAGTAAATTAGTTTCACTATGCATAAGCCACAGCATCTTTGTGTTCCAGAGACTGGACTGAAATCCAGCTTCTTTGGTTATGAAAGTTCGAGGGCAATGGAATCAAACAGTGAGCCAGTCTAGGGGACCATCAGAGATAGATGGGTCATGTCCTACTTCTTAGACTGTGAATACAGGGCTTAGCAGGAAGCCAAAGGCTTAATTTACTCTGCTAGCCAGATGCAAGGGACATAATCTGGAAATGAAATCAGGCAAGGTAATCAAGCAAGAAGAGAGCTGCTCAAGGGGGCATGGGTAGTTAGCTACTCTTTCACTGTACTGAACACCTGCCTCAGCTCTGTGACTGAGGAGTTTCTCAGCCTTTGTTCCATTAGGAACCAAGTAAAATACAATAGAGTTCTTATTCCCTCCTCTACACTGCATTCCACTCCGCCCCCTCCCCAGTCTCCTGATTTTCACTTAGCACGTGCTCAATCCACCTCTCATTTGTTTGTGTGAATAGTATAAATCCTTAGAAACCCACATAGCTCTCCAATGTGAAGACTGAGGGGTTGTTCTGCATCAATGGCAGCAATAGAGAAAGAAAAATAAAAGAAAAAAACAAAACAAAGCAAACAAACAAAAATCCAGGATTTGTGTATAAGCTTGAGGGCTCCACAGTCATGTAATCTTGGGTGACTTAATTTCCTGGGGTCTCAGTTTCTTCATCTGTAGGATAGAAGTGATTCTACTACTTACCTTAAAGAATTTTTCTTTCGTCTTGATTAAATGAGTCAGCCTTGCAAATGCCCCAAATAGTATTGGGTGAATAAGATGGTTTTGGGTAAATTCTACCTACTTGGCAAAAATGAGAGGACGACAGAATGGCAGAGAGAAGCTGTGCCTGAGGACATCTCTAGGACTCCCGTAGCCAAGAAAGTTTGAAATTCCCAAGGAAGAAATATATAGCTTTAATAATAGTCTTAGCTTCTTTCATCTGAATATTTCTTCCCGCTTTGTAGTCTGTTCCCTGGCAGTGTAGATGACCCTTGGCACTGAGAGGGGAAGTCTTCCTGGACTGGTTGTGGGGCTTGTTACTTAGGCAGCTGCTTTTTGGCATGATCCCCAAAAGAAATATTGGAGCTGGCTTCATCCCCCAGGCTCGGAAGTCACCTGGCTAGAGTGAACCTGCACGGTTCTGGGATGCACAGCTGGAATTTCTGGCTTGTGTCGTGCTAGGCAGGTGGCTTGGGAACCAAAGGGCAAGGCAGTTGGCATCCATGGCTGTTGGAAGGTTACCAGGCCTGAGAATGTTCTCATCACTTGTAAGTGTGTGGTCTCTCCAGGTGAGGTAGAAAGCTCTTCCTAGGTACCTTGGAGGCAGGAATTTCTTCCTAACTCAACCGGTGCTCCTTGCTTACACTTTCTGTGTAGCTTTGGCAACCAAGGAAAGGGTCACCCTTTCAGAGACCAATTGTCATTCTGAACTGAAAGTGCTAGATATCTTTCTGATGGTGTCTTTTAAACTTTTTTAAAGGGATGTTTTCAGCCCCTCCCCCCCCACACCACCCCCTTCCCCGTCAATGAGGAACATCTCCGAGAAGGAAAGCCATTCCATCCCAACAAGCTTTGCCTCAGGCTGAGGGACTCTTTGGCAAACAAAAATTTTTGGTTTAACACCTGATTAATTCAACGTCTTCTCCCATTATTCCAGTGTCAACAAGCCCTATCTCTTTCTGAATTCCGAGAGGGAGATTTGCTCTTGGAATTAGAAGAAATATCTATGCCTAAAGCCTTCTCTCCTTTGAACCCTATTTGGTTGGATCAGCTATAATCTTCTATTTCCCACGATGGATTTTGCATAAGAATATTCATTCAACAAATATTTACTAAGTGTGTTTTGTAGACGAGGCTTAGTGCTAGGTATTGGAGGGGGATTTGACAGTATATCTCTAGGCTGTATGAGCTCATAAAATGCCATAACAAAGAGACCTGATTTCTGAAAGAGAGCTCAGTAGCAACATCTAACAAGACCTTGTGGTGCCACAGAATCGATAAAGCCTGAAGGTTTTGAGAGGTAGGAGAACTTATTTGGAATTGGATGGGGGTGAGAATTGGGAGCTTCTGGGAAGAAGTGAGATTTTTCACTGATGCTTGAGGGATAAGTCTCCTTGCAGCTTCTTGGGTACACCATTATTGCTATTTTTTGAAACTCCACACAAGCCGCTTTGGGTGTTGTCTAAATAATACTTCAGATGCGTGGCCTTCCAGAGTGGAATCCAGTGTGTTGGTCTTTATTTGCAGGATGAAATCTTTGCCTGGCTCTCTCTGGGGCAGACCTCTCAATCAGCATCTTTTGCTGAGGTATCCTAGGGTTGAAGTGGATCAACATCCTGGGAAGGGCACCAGGATGCTTGGCTTCTTGTTCCTTTGTCATTGTGAGGCCATTATGACCTTGGTCAAGTCCTTCTGCATGTCACTTTCTTCTTTGTAAAATGGGCAGGTTTGTTAGAAGCGATCAGAGACACGTCTCCACCAATACCGCCCCCAATACCCCGGGGCTGTCTACCACAAGCACGGACTTGGCATGCTCTTGGGATGGGCGCACTGGACCAGCTCTCCTGGGGCTTCTGTGTTCCTCGGGTTTGTGTTGTAGACACCTGTCTGGGAGTGAGGGTTCTGGGGGATGGGAATGGGTTCTGGCCCAGCTGGATCCTTCACCCTGGCAGATCCAATGTCTTCTATTCACCTCTCTCTCAGCTTTCAGAGGCTCCCTACTTCACTAAGCCTTTCCTCTTCAATCTCAGGAGGGAGAATGTGTGTGAGATGCTGCAGCCTGGGGCTTGTTTCCAGAGCCTGTTGAACGAGGCACAGAATGGCAACTCTGACTTGCTAAGAGTGCAGATTCTCAATGGGAACAGAAATCAGTTTTGGGTTGTTTGTTCACCAAGCATTCTCTCTCTCCCTCTCCCTCCCCACCTCTGCCCCTCTCCCCCTGTCCCTCTCCCTCCCCCTTCTCTTTCAAGGGTATGTATTATATATCATATGTATTATATATTATATGCGGCATTAAACTTTCACAGTTTTTACAGAAGAGCATGTCTAAGGGACAGTGTTGCGGGAGCCACAGTAGAGGACATGCAGAAGGCACTGCTCTAGCGATACACGACTTTTGCTGTTTGTCACCACGCTGTCTTTCCCCTCTGTACTGGAAGGACCTGATTCTCATGCTATAGAATGCACATGGTCTCATTCCTCCCCCAGTGTTTCATTCAAAGCTTGCATCCCACAACAAAGCCAATGCCAGGGCTCATCACCTACGGCATCCTTTAGGATGAGCTTCATGGCGGCCCACAGGGCTTGGTGCCACCTGTGGTGAGGGGACTACTGACATGGGATAGGCCCAAATTCCAGCTCCAGCTCTTCCATCCACTGCATGCTTTCAGGTAAGCTACTTAAGGTCTTTGTGCCCCGATGGCAGAACAGAGAGTGACACCTACTTTGTGATGTAAACATTAACATAGCACCACAGATATACTGCACATAGGACATAGAAGATGTGCGGCCAGTACAAGTTATTTTGTTTTGATGTGAAGGTTTACTTCTCCTTTCTTTCACCCTCCTCTTTCCTCAGGCATGGGGAGAAGTGCCCCAATTGTCTCCAATACTCCTTGTGAGTTCCAGACACATCCGCAATTAACACCAGCCAGAACTTGAACAGCGCTGCCAAATCTTAAACTCCTTCTGCTGCCACACGGGCCACGTGAAGGGGCTTTGAGCACACTGGGCGATGCTTATTACCATATCTGATCTGAAGCCAGAGTTGCTTTCTTTTGTTTAATAATTTATGTCTTCTCTGAGAACGCTGAGCTAGAGTTTAAAGTTACAGAAAGGGGTGATTGATGTAAATGCCAACAAAGCTAACCTGCAGTAAAATCACCCCAACTTCCTCTGCGGGCTGCCACTCGGTTACACCCACAGACACGGGGGTGAGGAGGCATGAGGGCGTGTGTGCTGGAGAGCTGAGTCTCCTTTCTGAGAGGTCAGGGCTCTGTCAAGCTCTGTGGGTGTCCCCAGCTCCTGCTGGGTGAGAAGCAGAGTTGGATTCACAGAAATCCAACCCAGGAGAGTGCCTGTGCTAATCCTCAGCGGATGCTACTGGACATTAGTTTCCATTTCTTCTTTCATCAAGCATTGATTGCATAGCTACTGTGTGCCAGGTTCTCCACTGGGCACTGTGTATAGTCAGAAGGCTGAAGATGGCCGAAGTCACACTGTTCTCAGCACGGTGTGGAAAAAATACATTAATAATCAATTATAACTTTCTTCCCCCTCACTACCCGTTCTTCCCATGTAGTAACAGGGCAACAGCCCCTTCCAGCATCCTCTGTCCTTTGTAGGACTTTGGGAAGTTGGGAGGGCGAGGGAACAAGATTGGAGTACCAGGCTAGTACCAGGCTAGTAGGCCCCCGGCACACTGCGAATACAGTGCAGACGCTATAGCTGCTTCCAGCACGACAGGGGCAGGGCAAGGTACTCACTTACATTGTCTTGCTGGTGTATGGAAGAGGGAAAGAGGTCTTGGGTGTCCTCTTTGAGCAGGTGGAAGCCCAGTCTCACCCTGCGTATACACCCAAGATAAGTAAGGACTGTGGTTATTTTGTTGTATTTTGATTTTTGTGGGAGAATCCATTTCATATGCTGACCTTGGGATGAAGGAAACCCTCTCCATTTCAAAGAGATGGTGATGTGCCTGCTGGGTATAGTGAGAACAAGTGAGTTTCCACACCTTCTGCTCCTTCTCACTGGGAGACCCTTCCCTACAGCCTTGGGTCCACCCTGCTCAACTCTCTTTCCTCTTTGCAAGTGTCCCTTCTCAGACAGGCCTTTCCTTGTTACTCTACAGGTCCAGGTCCCTATTTCCTGTCTCTTTATCTAGGTCAACAATACCTTTTACTTTTTAATTTGTTTATTATCTTATCGTCTCCTTTCCCCCAGCATTCATGGAAGGTAGTCTTCAGAAGGCCCGAGACTCTATTTATCTCTCCAGATCTCCTGTGTCTGATCACACTTTCACACTCTGCAGAACACTTCTCATGCTGCACTGTAAATAGGTGTGTAGCTTCTCTGGGCCTACTTCCTCAGCTACAAAATGAACAGAAGGTGAAAGCTCGCTTTGTCGTGGAAATCGAGAGTTGGCGCCCGCGAATGAGCCTTGAACCTCATCTGCTACGATATGCTGCCGCCTTAGGGGGAAGAAAGATTTCACTTCTCCCTCCAACCGCTAGATTTTTAATTCATGCCATAGTGGGCCGTGTGGTCGGAGACAGGTGCTATTCTGAAATCTGAGAGTACAGTGCATACAATGTGTAGTAATCAAATGTAATGATTAATGTAATTAGCATTTCTATCACCGCAAATGTTTATCCTTTCTTTGTGTTGGGAACACTAAAAATCCTCTTTTCTGGTTATTTTGGAATATACAGGAAGTTGCTAATGGAATCCTGCCACTGTACAGTGGGCAGGAGAACTTCCTTCCTATCTAACTGAACTTTGCTAACTGTTATCTACTTGATAACTATTATCTTTTTTCTTTTTATCGCTTCTCTCTCTTGGCCTTCCTAGCTGCTAATCTCTGACACTTTTCTTTTTATATGATCAATTTGTTTATTTTCCACACACCGCCGAGATCATGTGGCACTCAACTTTATGAGCCTGGCTTATTTCTCTTAACACTATGTCCCCCAGTGCTAGTCACGCAGCCACATATGACAGGATTTTTTTCTTTTCAATGACTGAATAGTATTCCATTGAGTATACACACTACGTTTTCATTTTCCCCATCTGTCGATAGACATTCTATCACTTGCCTATTGTCAATATTGCTTCAATTAGCCCGGAAGTATAGATATTTTGTTGACATCCTGAGTTCAATTCCTTTGGATATATTCCCAGTAGTGGGATTACCGGATCATATGGTTGCTCTATTTTTAACAGTCTGAGGAAACTCTGGGCTGTTTTCCATAATGGCTGCACTAATTTGCATCCTCATGGCTAGTGTACCAAGGTTCCCCTTTCTCTCTGCATCCCTGTCAACATTTGTTACATTTTTATCTTCTTGATGACAGCCATCCTAACTAGATTCCCTGCTATTTTGTTCCCAAATCTAAAGACTCCTTTTGTGTAATTCAGGCAAGCAGGGAGGCTCAGCTCAGAGTCCCTAAGTCCCTACTCTGTACTCTCAAAGCTGTGTTCTCAGACATGGCCTCTGTGTCCCGTTGTCCCTCTCAGAGGGAAGAGACTGTCAACAGCCCCAGATCCCATCACTGCTCTCTTTGCAGAGGCCTACAAATGTCTACATTTGATGAAAAGGATCTTTTGTGCATCTCTAGAAGGAGAAAGTTTACTGCCTAATGATCAGCTCACCTTGTCTGTTCCTCTCGCAGCCCCTCTGGGTCTGGAGTGACCACCCTTTTTCCTTCAAAACCCTAGGAGGTCCCTTGTCTTCCTCACCTAATGATGTGTTACAGAAAACAAGCTTCCTTTACTTGCAGAAAGTGTGACGGGAACATGAATATTAATAACTCCCACGGGTTCTCTGCAAACATCCATCAGCACAGCTTAGAAGGCTTGTTCTGACTTGCTTGGCATGGGGGTAACTGCTCAGCAGAACAATAATACAGCATTCATGAAGCCAGCTTAGGCGGAACTCTGCCTGGGGCTTTGAACTTCAGTGTTCCTGCAGGGTAGAGGTAGGAATGTGCTTTCCCTTCAACTGGGTGGAAACAGAAAGATGTTTAACTTTCATATTAAGACAGCAGAGGGCCTGGGAGATGTGCAAAGGCTAGGCCACAGGAGGAGAAACAGTATCCCCAAATCAATAGGTAGGCTAGAAGTAGAGAATCTGGACGTAACATTTGTCCTTAGGGCAAAGGGAATGAGGACCACGCTGCCTTTGTCCTTTATTCATCGTGTCCCCACTGACATCTGCTCTTCATTTTTTCCTAGCCATCTCCCATCAAATGGTACTTGCTGCCTCCTGGTCTCGGAATCTCACATTGTTGACCCAGGCTGTGATAGAGATTGGAACAGCAGAGCTATTATAAAATTGATTTCAATTTCTGTGTTGGTGTGTGTGTGTGTGCGTGTGTGTGTGTGTGTACATGGATGTGTCTCAGAGGGCATCGGATTCCCCTGGAAGGTGGACTTATAGGTGGTTGTGAGCCATTTGACGTGGGACCATCTGAACGCTGGTCCTCTGGAAAAGCAGCAAGTTCTTGTGATCACCAAGCAATCTCTCCAGCCTCCAGCAGAGCTGTTTGAGCAGATGCTCCTGGGTCTGAAGAGCATCGCTGATAGGGCTGCAGAACAGAGCAGACACCTGGGATGGAGAACTCTGCACCTTGGGCTATTTTGCTGTGGTCTTCTGGGGACTGAGATCTCATTTGATTTTCATCCTCCCTGGCTGAAAAGTGACAGTTGAAATCTACTTTAGCAGACAACAGGCCATGTGTATTTTTTTTCTTTAAGATTTTTTTTTTAAAATATTCATACCTGTAGCTCACAAGAAAATAAAACAACAACAAAAAATCTTTTGGATTTTTCTGGAGAAAAATGGGCTGTTAGGCATCGGAATGTGATTGAGGTAGCAGTTCTGCAGCTATGTCTTAGGCCATTCATTAAAGCTACAGTAGGTAATGAAAATGCTCATTTTCTTGGGCAGCTTCATCCAAAATTCCTCTGCCATGCAATTAGCAGTGGTGGGCAAATCTTTACCATTCGTTTTAGCTGTCAACTTCTCTTATGCTGTAGTTGGAATTCCAAAGTCTTGCCGTTGATCAGGCCATGCAGATAAAGTCACTGAAATCTTCGTGGTTTTCTCCATGGAAGACTTTTTTTTTTCTTCAGGGGTCATTTCCTCCCACCAGCAGAATCTAATGGAAGATGCTACAGAAAGCTCTCAGCCAGTTCTGCATGGTGAGCTTTGGCATGCAAAGTTGCTAGCTGTGTGATTCCTCTCCCTTTTAAGCTTCAGTTTTCCCATCTGTAAAATGAAAATTAAAAACAATAATTCATCTTTGCGCCATAAAGAATCATCCTGGGGGATGTTATAAAGCCCTTTATGAGAACTTCTTTTAAAGATTTCGCATGCATGGCTAAGGGTTGATGTTTTATTTGAGTACTGTATAGTGATAGTCAAACTTTTTCTAAGGGCATCCAAAATGTTGTTTGAAAAACATTCTCTGTAAATATCCTCTTAAGTTACTGGTTACAGAGCATGCATGATAGGAAAGCGTCAGAACTCTTCCTAGTCAAAAAAGAAAAACGATTGACAATGCTGATTATAAAAGATAAATTTGGCTGTCTGTTAAACTGCCCATGCTCCCATCACCCCTTTCTTCTGCCTTATGAAAGAATTATGACTTTTTATCCTTAAGGGTCAGCCCTGACTGTATCTTTTAGGAGAATGAAGCTTTAAATAAGAAACAGGCTCTGGCTGGTCCAAGCCAGTGGCTCCCCACTTTTTTTTTTATTAATTATTTTATTTATTTATGCCAGGTTCTCCACTTCTAATGCTCATAACAGAGTCATCTTAAGGCACCAGCTGATGAATCCTACTTCTGAAGTTTCTGATTTCATAGGTGTGCAATGGGTTAGAGAATATGCATTTCCAATTGTGTAAGTGATGCTATTGGTCTGAGGACTACTCTTTACATACCCTTTCTCTAAGCCAGTCATGATGATTCCCTCCTCTTTGCCCGTTAGGTACATATCGAGGGCTTAGGGGGAACGTTTTCTCATGCTTCAGAAGCCATGTGGGGTGGGGGTGGGGGTGGGGCACAGATTCAAACCATAAGAATATCTTACCCCAAATATCAATAGAACAGAGCTTGAGAAATTCTGTAAACATATCCAAACCATGACTTCAATATGCAGTCAAATATAAAAATTACCAACTTGATTACTTCAATTCTGCTTCGAATCTAAATCTTAACTCTGGTGGTTATTTTACAGTTTACAGTGTGTCTCGGCTTAGCTTAGCCATGTTTCAGCTGCTCAGTTGTCATCCGTGGCTTGAGCTGCTGTAGTAGATACCAATGCGTACAGAGTGCATAGTCAAAGTTGTATACACTTAAAGCCCCGGAAGTTTTTTGGGACAATCACGTACGTCCTGGGCAGAACAAATATGTGGAGATATCCTCATCCTGTCCCTCCACGAGGCGCGTGCTGAGGACTGGGACGCATCCCTCCACAAGGTGCGTGCTGAGGACTGGGACGCATCCCTCCACAAGGTGCGTGCTGAGGACTGGGACATAAAGACTGCCTGGGGCCTCTGTGACTGGGAAACAGCAATTTAAAATTATGTCCGTCTGTCCATCCTTTGCATCATTTCCCCGAAAACTGCTATCAAGAGGTTGTGCTTTCTTATCCCCTGGAGGCAAAGATCAACACAGCCTGTTGGGAAGATTATGAGGAAGAACTGCAATGCTGCTCCGAGGATTCAGATATCGATGGCTGAAACTTTCACGTAGTCAAAATAAACAACGAAGCGTCGCCTTCTGCCTCCTCCAAAACACTCTGATATTTCCTTTGTTTTTTTTTTTTTTTTTTTTGTTTTTTGTTTTTTTTTTTGAAAAATGAAAACTAAAGGGGTTTCAGGTTAAAGAGAAGGTGATCACGTACTAATCAGCTTTAGAACAATCTAAACTGACCTTGGTGCGACACGAGGCAGTTTGTAATCCTCAATTCGAAGGCTTCACAGCATCTCATTAGTTTGGAGTTTCAGTACGGATAATTCTGTATCGAGTGAGTAATTAAATGTGACATAGAAGCAGGCGAATGGATTAGTGTCATACCCAGGGGTCTCTGTGTGGGAGCCTTTCCTGTCTCTGCCCATGAGAAAAGTAGGCGAGAGGCTTAGCAGAGCTCCTGCGAGGCTGGGTGCTGGTGCAAAAGCCACGCAAGGTGCCACAGATTCTCTGTGGCTATGACAGTGTGTCAGTTGGCATGGAGATGGGGGCCTTATTGAGGGATCCTTGTGGAGGCTGGACTTGTCTAGAAGCAATAGGGTTGCATTTGAGGTGCCACTAATTCTTCTTGCCAACGCTGAGACTCTGTCCTCAGATCTCCACACCCAGGTGCTCTTTGTAGTCCCAATGGGAGGAAGGTGGTAGGTGCTGACTTATGTCAGAGTGGGCATTGACACCTTATTTCAGAGCCTTCAAAAACATGATTATATCTGGCAGGACTAGGCTTTGTCTGTGATCAAGGAAGACAAAAAGAATTTTTTTTTCCCCGTGACAACAAGATACTTATATTCAGATTTGGAGGCTTGGCTAGGAACCTACAGAGTTTACAGAAAGGCCCCCACTCAGATTTCTACATATCTGGGGTCATGGCCAGGTGTCTTAGTCAGGGTTCTCTAGAGTCACAGAATTTATGGTAGTCTCTATGTAGTAAAGGGATTTATTGATGACTTACAGTTTGTAGTCCAACTCTTAACAATCAACTCCCAACAACAGTCGGCAGCAGCTATGAATGGAAGTCCAAGGATCCAGCAATTGCTCAGTCCCACAAGGCAAGCAGGCAAAGCAGAGAGAGCCTTCCTTCTTCCAATGTCCTTATATAGGTCTCCAGCAAAAAAATGTGGCCCAGGTTAAAGGTGTGTGCCACCACACCTTTAACCCCAGATGACCTTGCTTGAACTCGTAGATCTTCCAGTCTTAATCTTCTAGGATTCATAGCCACTACGCCACCACACCCTTAATCCCAGATGATCTTGAACTCATATAGCTTTCTATGTTAATCCTATGGGATTTGTAGCCACTATTCCTCAAGGTCTCCATGCCAAGATTCAGGTCAGAAACTTGTATCTCTCAGCCTCCAGATTAGGGTCACAGGTGAGCCTTCTAATTCTGGATTGTAGTTCATTTCAGACGTAGTCAAGTTGACAACCAGGAATAGCCACTACACCAGGGTTTCCATTGCTGTGAAGAGACAAGGACCAAAGCAACTCTTTCGAAGTGCAGCATTCCATTGAGACTGGCTTACCGGTTCAGAGGTTCAGTCCATTCTCGTCAAGGCTGGGGTGTGGCAGCACCCAGGCAGGTGTGGGTTTGGAGGAGCTGAAAGTTCTACATCTTGATCCAAAGGCAGACAGGAGAAGTCTGGTTTCCAGGCAGCTAGGAGGAAGGTCTCTCAAAGCCCACCCCCACAGTGACACACTTCCTTCAACAAAAGGTCACACCAACAAGGCCCCACCTTCAAATAGTGTCATTTCCTTGGTCAAGCATATGCAACCACCATGCCTAGAAATCTAACTTTTGTTTTTAAAAATCTACCAGGTAGAGAATCATAACATATTTTTGGAAACAAATTTAATTTCTTGTCATCTCTCAATTGACATTTCTTCTTTCTTTCTTCTTTCTCCCTTCCTCCCTTCCTCCTTTCCTCCCCCACTATCTCTTTCTCCACCCCCCTTTCTTTCTTTTCTTGAGACAGGGTTTCTCTGTGTAGCCTTAGTTATTCTGGAACTCACTCCTTAGACCTGGCTGGTCTTGAACTCACAGCGATCCACCTGCCTCTGCCTCTCAAGTGCTGGGATTCAAGCACCAGCATCAGTGAGTCTTTCTTGAACCTCAGCTCTGCATGAGGAATTCAGAAGCCCGAGAGTGGAGGGAGGGAGCCGTGTCTTTTTCCTCTCAGGAACTGGTGAAAAGACAGCAGCTGACAAGTGTTAGGCAGGCAGAGAGCCGAGGAAGTTGCGGTGGGAGCGAGAAGAAAGGTTTAGTGTGGTTGGTGAAGTCAAACTGCTCTTCTGAAGTGAGTTGGAAGGGAAATCTGGAGCCAGGAAATTCAGCAGCATGCCTTTTCTTCTTCTATAACTGAATTATTTTGGCACAGTGTAAAGTATGGAAGCTACAGAGATAAAGCAGGTGTGGTCCTTGCGTCTAAACTATACAAACTCACTCTAGACAATATGAAACTTATTCTTCCCTAAAGATGTGGCTCCCAGGTTGCTCATCACTCATTAAACAAATATTTAGTGAGCACCTGCTATAGGATGATTGGGGTATGAGGGAGAGAAAGACAGACAAGTCTCGTTTTTTCTAAAGTTTATGGTCTAGAGGGGTAGGAGACAACAGGTGGCTTTTTATGAAAAAAACAAAAACAAAAACAAAAACAAAACCCAGCAACAAGGGGACATTAAAGGGGTATATTGCTAGATGTGCAGCCTGCTGTCAGGGAGAAGATCCACCCCCTTCAGAAGTGATGGTTAAGCCAGTACTTGAATGTAGAACCCTGGAGGTCAGGGGGCCTGGGAAGGGGAGACAAGAATATGCCTGCTGGAATGAGGAGACTGTGGAAGGGTTGCAAGCGGTTGCAATACGGCACTTTGGTAAATGTCTATGACGTCTGCAGGAGGGATGGAAAGGAACCCATGCGGCCTGGCCTTTGATGAACTGGATATTAACATGTGACCCCTAGACATGATGTCAAGCAAGTCAAAGATAAAGGAAACGTCTTTCCCATTGCTAGGTGCGGGACAGGAGGCCTTTTCCTTGCCCAGGTGCGGATGAGGATGAAGATGGAGGCAGTGTCTCAGCTTGGGACTCACAGATGCTCTGCTCCAGCAGTCCCTGGGGATTAGGGAAGTTCTGCCGGACTGTGGGCGGCTGAAGGGTAGGAGCCTGTAGGCAGAATGTTTGTGTGCACTCGTAAAGGTTAGTCTTGTGTTACTCAAATGCTGATTTCTCTGCTCTCATATCTTGTTTCAATCTGGACAGAGCATTGTAATGCTTAGGTCAAGAACCTCCTGTCTCATACCTGAGTAATACAGAAGTAGAGGCTCACAATCATCCATTGGACTGAGCACAGGGTCCTTAATGAAGGAGCTAGAGAATGGACCCAAGGAGCTGAAGGGTTTGCAGCCCCTTAGCATGAACAACAATATGAACTAACTAGTATCCTCAGAGCTCCCAGGGACTAAACCACTAACCAAAGAGTACACGTGTATAATGGGACTCATGGCTCCAGCTGCATATGTAGCAGAGGATGGCCTAGTTAGTCATCAATGGGAGGAGAGGCCCTTGGCCTTGTGAAGGTTCTATGCCCCAGTGTAGGGGAATGCCAGGGCCACGAATCCGGGGAGGGTGGGTTGGTGAGCAGGGGGAGGGGGGAGGGGAGGGAACAGGGTTTTTTTTTTTTTTTTTTTTTCCAGAGGGGAAACCGGGAAAGGAGATATCATTTGAAATATAGATAAAGAATATATATAAAACAAAACCCAGAATCTCCTGTCTCAAGTTTGGCAAACAATTCTTACCATATATTCTCTGTCTTGTCAATAAAAGCTGAGTACCCAATGGCTGGGCAGAAGAGAGAATAGGGCAGGACTTCCATCAGGCATGGGAAGGTGGAGGTGGGGGCGGGGTGGAGAGAGAGAGGGTGGAGAAGGGATTGATTGAGCTATGAGAGGCAAGGAGGAAGGAGGAAAGAGGGAGGAGGGAGGAGGGAAGAGGAAGGAGGGAGGAGGGAGGAGGGAGGAGGAAGGAGTTCACAGAGTTTAGCTGGAGAATGGAAAGCCCTAAATGCCAGTATTACAGGGATTTTGGCTGGGAGGTATTCAGATTAATTTTGGGAATTAAGATACACTGCCTAGGTATTGAGGTGATGCTTGAAAATAAATCTTCCTCTCTCTGTGTTTTTATTGAGGGACTAGCTAGGATAAAGAAATACAGCTGCCATATTAATTTACTACATTTATTTATATTAAAATTTACGTTCACATAGCTCATCTTCTCTGTTTGTGTCTCCCCAGTTTCAGCACAGCACCTAACACTCAGGGTGCTCGGTCCTGGAATTCAACCTTTTTCTTAGGTGGCTGATCCCTAAATACCCAAGGGGTCTCCGAAAGACAGTCTTCTAGAATGACTCAGACGAAACTGTTTTAATATGCTAGTGATATGCTAGTGATAACTGAGGCTGGAGGCCCACCTAGAGATTATTGTAGCCCAGTGTAAAAGTAAGGACTGGATGAGTCAGAGAGAGCAGTGTGGGGCGGGAAGGCTGAGAGACATGGCCCCTGATCACGCCCATTAAGCGTTTTCAATACTTTAGCATCCAGATTATCATTAGTATTTTGAAAATGTGAAAATCATGTTTCATTACTTCAAAGGAAGAGATGATTCTTATTATAAATATGACACTTAAATAATCTCATTTCTTTAAAAAAATTGCTCTTTGTAGTTGCCAACAATTACTTCTGTTTTCTAGTTGATGGAAAGCTATTTTAGTATTTATTACAGTTTTATGTTATGAAATCCACGAGGTGAAAAGTGGTATTGTTTTAGTAGATAGAATTGAGTCCACAGCCTTTAATTAGACATTCAAAAGCTTTTACCATTACACTTTGAGATGGTTAACATTGATTGTAAACCTGACAGGAGCTAGGGCAGTGGCTTTCAACCTTCCAAATTCTGTGACCCTTTAATATAGTTCCTCATGTTGTTCTGACCCCCAACCAAAAAATCATTTTGTTGCTACTTCCTAACTATAATTTTGCTACTGTTATGGATCATAACATAAATATCTGATATTCAGGAGCCCTGACACCTATGTCATAACCTACAGGTTGAGAAGCACTGATCTAGAGTCCCCGACAAACATTTTGTGTGATGGGAGAGATTGTCTACATCAGTTTTACTGAGGTGACAAGGGTCACCCTAAATGTGGGTGGAACCATTTCCTTATCTGGGTGCTTTGCAACACTGGGGCGACTTACTTAGCCTTTCTGAGTCTCAGAACTCTCATTTACAAAGTGGGGATTGCTGAATGGGATTACTGTATCACATGAGTGTTCTATATGAAATGCTTATATGGAACATAAGCACATTTTCTGGAAAAAAAACAATACTTGATTTTCTTTCTTTCTTTTTTGTTATAATAGCCATTATACTATGCTTACTGTGGGAATAACCACTGTTATATTAAAAACCATTTTAACCCCCACATTTCTTTTATAACACTGTACAAATGTATTGCAAAGCAAATCCTTTATGCAAAATCTGGATTCATTTTGCCACCAGTCTGAGGATGGCTTTTCTGCCCTAGAATGATCGGACTTTATTATTTCAGAGCATTCACAGGTGCCTGTAAGGAAGGGATTTCCTGTGCACGTGTCTCTTTTGTACCTGGAGATCCCATTAAGCACTGAACAGTCTTTTTTTTTTTTTTTTTTTTTTTTTTTTTTTTTTAATAGGCAAAGGCTTCTTTTATTTTAATGACTGATTCATGTGAGGCCACAGCTAGGAGCTGTGTACAGGCAGGAGGGAAACTTTATTTCGTGGTCTCTTCTTCCTTGGATAGAGTCTTGATGATCTCTTCCTTCTTGGCCTGGAGGCGCTCCTCCCGGCTCTTCCATGCTTCCTTGGTCTTAGACCGGCAGGCCTCAGGTACAGGTCGTGATACATATGGTGGTCAATCGTCTTAGATTCCAGGTATCTCCTGAGAAGCTGGCGCAGGATCCCCATCCTTCTCATCCAGGTCACCTTCTCCGGCATCTGAGCATTGGTAGTACTCTTCCTCTTCCCTATGCCCATACGCTTGCCCTTCCGTCGGACCAAGGTGGTTTTCCCGCAGAGAGCCCGGGAATGGGCTGTCACAGGCTTCCGGATGATCAGCCCATCTTTGATCAGCTTCCTGATCTGCAGATGGGAGTTGGCGTTGGCGATTTCGTTGGTCTCGTTAGGGTCCAACCAGACCTTCTTTTTCCCATAGCAGAGGACACTAGAGGCAAGCCTCTCCTGTCCTGAGCATACTCATGGCTGTGGACGCAGCAGCGAAAGACTGGGCAGTCATTTCAGTGTGAGACCAAGCAAGTAGGTATTGAGGACTTGGTGACTTGATCTAGGAGCAGATGCTGCATTGAACACTCATATTCTTTCTTGGACCGGCTCCATGTTAATGACACAGACTGTACTGCTGAACTCAAGCTGGTTTTGAACTCCTGCTTAAACCTCTCATGTGACAGGATTACAAGCGCATGAGACAGTTGCTTCTTTTGTCTAGACAATGTACTGAGTGAGTCCCCTGGGTTGAGTATGTATCTTCCCTCATTCCATCCAACCCGCTGCCCCATACCCCTAAGACTGACAAGACGAACTGGCTCACATGCCGTTAGGAAGAATTACCATGTTCACTAATGGGTAGTTAGGGACAGTGTTCCAGTTTAAGGACTTTCATGGGCCGTGAAAGCTAGTGAGTAAATAACCATTTATCGGCCAGTCACTTAGAGGACTCTGCAACCGAATGACGTTCCAAGACTTCCAAACACATAGAAGTCATATATCATAACGGGGCATAAAAGTTACGTGTGAGTAGGCTGTAAAACTGAACAAGTGTTTACCTTAGTGAAGGTTTTATTTACATGCCCTCCAGCACACAGTTAAATGTTCTGCATACTGAGGCTGCTGCTCCTCACAGCTTCCGGCACCGCTCTGCTAAGAGGCAGTGTACCAAGTTGATGGTATAATTTCTGGGGTCCAGGGAAAGCCTCTCTGGCCTCCTACAAAACTCAATTTGCCTGCTTGATGTTTAAATTTTTAACAAGAAACTAAAGCTGTAGCTCTATAATTACAATTTGAGTCAATATATTTAGCATAGGATTCACATAGAATACTGCTTAATGTACGGACGGCCACATTGAGAGTGCCACGGAATGCTTTCATCCGGGTAGGCTCTTTTCTTTTCAAATGCTCCAATCAGTCTTACCGCTGCCCTCAATTATGAGGAGGGACCTGTGACTTAGAAAAGTTAAACGAGTTGTTTGAGGGCACAGTCTGGTTATGCAGGGGCTGGAACCCTGGGTTTCAGATGAGCATCCTTGTCCGTAATCTTTCCACTTCAGCTGACTCTTACATTTGTCGATCAGGCACTGGTTTGGAAAAGGAGTAAACGTGTCCTGGAGAATGGGCTCATTGGTGCTCTTTGGCTCTGCATATCCAGGAAAGACCCTAGAGTTTCGATTCTGCGGTATTTCCTGTCTACTCCTGGCTGATGCTATGCACAGTGTCTGAGCATTGGTGAATGCATACGTACGTCTTTTAAGTTTGCTGAGTTGACCTCATCCAAAATTTGTACGTGTTGCTGGCATTTCACTCCACCACCTCCAGACTCCTGCTACTACAGGGAGCTGCCAGAGGTTCATTATTTCTTCGTTCATTGAGAGCTTTTGTTGTTGAGAACCTACCACCTACTATACACACAATCCAGGTGGTATTTGACTGAGAGTCTTCTCAGTGCCTTCTCTGCTATCGTAGACTGACTGAAGCCTCTCCGAACCTGTTAAGCCAGAACCTTTCCCCACTTAATTTGTTTCTATTGGGCACTTTGGTTAGAACAACACACACACACACACACACTCACACACACACACACACACACACACACAAACCAATACACCGGGTTGATCTCTCTTGAATAGTAGCAACTCTGGCAAAACATAAACCTGCCACATATCTATAGAAAGTGTACTTGCAGTAGCTTTGGGAAAAAAAAAAACCTTGATGAAACCAATTCTTTGTATGTTAGTAAAAAGAATGTACACTAGTGGTGTGCTCTGCTTGATGAGAAGTAGGGAAGTGGAGCCATTTCTGTATAGCTCCTCCAACTGGTTGACCACAGGAACTATCTTAGTGGAAGTGTTATACAGAAGAGGCTAGAGGTGGGGTGGGTTATGCCCTGGACAGAACACGGGAATTTCTTAATATTACCGAGGTGTTAATGGCCCTAACTCTTGGTAAGTCAATATGCCAGTGGCTTTTCTGAATGACAGTCCATAAGCCAAAGAAGAAATGGAGTAAGAAATGACCTTCACTGTCATTGTTTAATGACATTACCTCTACTTGCTACAGTCCTTTCATTTTACATATTCCAGTGGTGATACTTGAATGAGTTTTATCTGAATCTCTACTCTATTTATTTGCCTGCTGGCTTCATTTCTAAAATCACCTTTTCTGAATGACAACTCAATCAATTCAATAACATGCAATTTTACACAGTGGGAACCTATTCCTGTTTCCCTCCTCGTACTTGTAATTGTCAGCTGCTTTCCTCAACAGCCTTGTGTGTTTTGGAGTTATTTTCATCTTCAGGAACCTGAGGTGGACTGGCACTGTGAGATGGACACAGTTCTGACTTGAGGCTGAGACACTGTCCTCTTCCCCCTGTTCCTGCACCCGACTCTCTTTTGTCACAGAGCTGCCAGCTCATGCCCAATCTCTCATCAGTTCAGTGATGTTAAAGAACCACCAGTTTAATAAAATCAATTTCGGAAGCTTTCTAAAATGTTGAGATTTCCTCTTCCCCCAATTTTGTTTCTTGGGCTTTTGGAATCCTGCCAAGGTAAATGAATGTGTATGTTTTGGCTTTGTTTTTCAGGACTCAGTAAAGTGATGGACAGGATTGTGTACTAGAGGAAGGAAGGCGAGATGGGCTATACACATTGGTTGATCCATAGAATCTGTGGGTAATGAACTGGAAAAAAAGACTCTTCTGATTGAAAATTTGAATCATTAAAAGCTTCAGAACCAACAGCTTCTTTTAGAATTTCAATCTTCTCTGATTTGCTGTGAGTCGATAGTGGTCTGAGCCACAGGCTAAATTGTCACTCAAAATGAGCAGGGGTTGTTCATGGCCTCCGTTGTTTCAGAGATCATAGTAAACACTTTAAAAGGCTGCAGTAGCTCTTCCAGGGAACCAGAGTGGTCATCATGCCAAGGTTCTCCCTGGACTTTCATTGATTTAGAATTTGCATTTCTCATTATTTGCAAATGACCCTCTGGGTCCAAAATTTGTATTATAATTTGTATTTTTACTGAAGCATGAATTAGAATTATGCTTCTGGCTGGGATGCTGGAGTTTAGTGGTGGGTTTCATGATTAGTAAATGAATTGGATACCCTGCCCCCAGATCCCTAGAGAAAAATAGTCCTTACTCATTTTATATATATATGTATACATTATATATATGTATATATACACATGCACGCACACACACACACACATACACACACACACACACACACACACATATATATATATATGAAAAATGTGTGATATAGTGGCTATTTGTGAACTGGGGGATTTGTAAAGGTCTTAGAAAGAATTATTCATAAGCATCAGACTGTACTCTCAGTGTTTCTTACTGTAATGAAACCCGATACCACAGTGGCTTTCTTATCTGAGGGTGACTTATCTGGCCATTAACAAATGACTTATTCTGTAGTCAGTATATAGAGAAAAAGTGCTGCCATTGAACACATAATATAGATATCCCCATATTTACCCACATAAAACTCATGTGTTTAGCTCAGAGGTAAGCTCCCAAGCCTTTGCCAGAACACCTCATTCTGTTATTTTTTATTTTTATTTTTTACCTTTTGGCCTGGTTTGGACTCTAGCTGAAATTGGAAATCATCATCTCAGGCCTACAGTGTCTGTCTATGCATGGCCTCCCCCACTTGCTAGTTTATGCCGTGTTTCCCTCTGTATGCTTCATCTTGATGCCTGTTGAGTTCCTTGCGATATCTTAAAGACATGCACTAGGAGTTTAGAATATGTCATTTTAATAAATGAATACCATTTAAATTCTTATTTTTTAAAACATTGATGGTATTCACTTGGAATGGTTTTCTGGGATTTATCTATGTGGGTGAATGTTCATCTAGCTAATTCTGTTGACTCATGTTCCAGAGTGTGCACCCACCCTGCTGTGCTTACCATCCCACTTACAGACACTGCTGCTGACTTCATCTACACACCATGCTGTGAGGAGCATTCTTTCCTGTGTTTCTCTGTAGTCCATGGTGTGTGTGTGGGGGATGCTAACTGTAGAATGCGATCGCAGGTAACAGGAGACCCACCTGCTCCACTGTACATGCTACTGTTGCTCTCAAGAATGCTTTCCAACACACTATCTTCCTCTCTTGTGAGAAGTGTGTTAGTCTTCCTGTTCCCACATTCTCATCCACACACTTTTGCGAACTGATCTAGATGCATTTTGATGCTATTTAGAGCATTCTGGTTAGTTCTGAGGTAGAGCATCTCATACATTTATTAATCATTTAGATTTCTGGTCCAGTACTCATCTGTTCATAGATTTATCTATCCATTTTGCTGTTGAGTTTCTTGACTTTCTCATTAACTTATTGGAGTTCTGTATATTTTAGAATTTCATTTACTTCATACAAGCATCTCCTATTCTCTTTTGTTGAGAAGAAAATCTTTTATACCTGGCAAAATGTTTTAATTTAGAATAATTTGGATTTACAGAAACGTTATTGAGAAATTACAGAGTAATCTTATTAGCTTCCCCAAGCTCTTGCTAGTTGCTAACCTCCACATAAGTTGGCACGTTAGTCAAAAAGCAAGGCAGTTCTGTGGTTTAACACTACTAACTAGACCACAGATATTCTGATTTCTCCAGTTTTTACGTGGGTTTCCTTGGATTGTTTCAATACACAATTCAGAACACTATAACACATTCAGCTGCCACGACTCCTTAGAGTCTTTATCGAAGGCAGTTTCTCAGTGTGTGGTCATGTGTTGAATAATTTTTCTAATTTTAAAGAGCACTGGTCAAACATTTCGTAGAGTGTTCTCTGACTTGATTTTGTCTGAGGTTTTCTTATGGCCACATTGGGCTCAGGAATTTTCTGAAAAAAAAAAAAAAAAAAGACCCTAGAAGCAATATCACACCAAAGGGTATGTAATATAAAGAAAATTTATCAGTGGTGGTGCTGTTCCCATCTTATATAATACATCCTGAGCTTTTCTATAATGCAGTTATTTATGTATTTTATTTATTTATTTATTTATTTATTTATTTATTTATAGACCAAGCTGGACTAGAACTCAGAGATCTACCTGCCTCTGCCTCCCAAGTGCTGAGATTAAAGGCATATGCCACCACTGCCTGGCCAAATATAGTTAATTTTTATTTCTTTTGTATGATTTATTTATTCATATTGAACACGAATCATTAGGTTCTGCCAATAGTTAAGGGAAGGTGAATCAAACTTTACCTTGCAGACGTGTACTGTTTGGAATTCTGTAAGGAGGACGACAGTTTTAACTTTAGTGTAAGAAAAGGTACCAACTTTTAACCTTGTGGCTTGGGCCTTTTCTCCCATATTTTTTCTCTATTCACACCGTCATTTCTTAATATTTAGGTTTTAGGTTGTATTTTTCAGCTTGACATTATTTATGGAGTAAGGTCCGAGTTACAATGATGTCCACATGTTTGTTTGTTTGTTTGTTTTTTTTTAAATTTGTTTCCTAAACAGTTTTACTCGTTGATTTAACTGCTTTGCCATGTCAGTTGTGCCGGTTAGTTCTTGTGAACTTGACACAAACCTAGGCATATCTGGAGAGGCAAAATCTCAACCATGAAACCCTCTCCATCAGAGGATGTCTGTGAGTACATTATGGATTGCTGGTTTATGACGGAGGGCCTGGAGCACTGTGGGAGGTCCTGTTCCTGGGCAGGTAGGCATGTGTTGTGTAAGAAAGTTTGAGCAAGCCAGTAAGCAGCATTCCTCCATGAACTCTTCTTCAGTTCTGCCTTAAGCTCCTGGCCCGGTTCCCCGTGATGATACCTATGGAAGCATAGACTGAAATAAAACCTCTCATCCTCAAATTGTTACTGGGCATGGTGTTCATTACAGCAATAGAAATCCAGGTACACCATCAGTTATCTCATATGTTCAATTTCCAGTTTGGAACTCTTTCTGCATTATTTTGTTCCATTGGACTCTTGGGATGGTTGCATAAGTAGGACAGAACTAGAGCACGGGGTTCATACTATGTCTTACAGGTGTTAGAGAGAGTGCACTGTGTTAGAGAGAGTGTGCTGTGTTAAAATGTTGGCTTCCCTAGAAAAATATATACATATCCCGGTCCTTGGCTCCTGTAAATGTCATGTTACTTGGAAAAGAGTCTATATAGATGTAATTAAGCAAAGGGTCTTATCCTGGATTAACTGGGTGAGTCCTAACTATGATGACAAGAACCTTTATATGAGAGAAGAGGAGAAGACGTGGCCATACAGAAGAGGCAATGTGAAGATGGAGGCTGAGCCTGGAGGGATGTAGCCATAAGTTAAGGAAAGCTAAGAAATATCAGCGCTGCACAGACCCTGGAACAGTCAGGGCATGGATTCTCCCATAGTGCTTCCAGATAGACTGTGGCCCTACCAGTGTCTTGAGTTCGGATGCAAAGTTTGCAGAACTGTGAGAGAATAAAGGCCTGTTGTTTTAGGCCATCTTGTTGAGACAATTTGTTACAGCAGCCCTAAATTGATTCTAGTAGATGACTGCTTCTTCTTCTTCTTCTCCTTCTTCTTCTTCTTCTTCTTCTTCTTCTTCTTCTTCTTCTTCTTCTTCTTCTTCTTCTTCTTCTTCTTCTTTTTTCTTCAAAATAATCTGAATTACTCATGGTGTTTGTTTTCTCTCCTTATTTTAGAGTTAGTTTGATGAGCTGTTAAAAATTCTGCTGGAATTTTGCTTGTAATTCCATTAAATTTATGTTAATTTGTTGGAGAGTTTATCTGCACAATACTAAATCACCCACAAGTATTGGGTTTTTATCCATCATTTGTAATTTATGGCTTAATGGGTTTTAAGATTTTCTTTATGAAATTAGCCTTCATTGTTTGTTATTTGGAAACAATGACAGTTTTGATTTTTCTCTTGCAACCTTCATTTACCGTTGGCCAAAACATCGAGAACTATGTGAAACGGTTTTAGAAATAGTGAATGTCTTTGTCATATTTCTGTTGTAAGGGAATTTATTAAAATGTTTCTTTTGAGTCTTTTCAGTTGACCCTTTCATTGACTTAAGGTATTTTCTTATTTCTGGTTTTCTGATGTATAAGTTATAAGTAGAAGTGAACATTACCAATTAAGGCAATCGATATTTTCCTCTTTTAATACATTGTTTCTATTCTACTTTAAATTTTGATCTAGGGTCCTGTAAGTGATTGTCTTAGGATTTCCATTGCTGTGAACAGACACCATGACCATGGCAACTCTTATAAAGGACAACATTTAATTGGGGCTGGCTTACAGGTTCAGAGGTTCAGTCCATTACCATCAAGGCTGAACTGTGGCAGCTAAAGTGGGCCTGGAGGAGCTGAAAGTTCTATATCTTGATCCAAAGGCAGACAGGAGCAGACTTTTCTTAGGCAGCTAGGAGGAGGGTCTCAAAGCCCACCCCCACAGTGACACACTTTCTCCAACAAGGCCACACCTCCTAATATGCTGCTCCCTGGGCCAAGCATATTCAATCCACCACAGTGATCATATTTTGTTTTGTAGATACTGCAGCTTTCTCACATTCTACATAATTTTTCTGTGTTCTGGTAGAACTCACGTTCTTTCCATTACATGACATGAAGAGGCATGGGGGTGTCAGTCCATCTCTTCACTGGGAACTTCATTTACATGGCATGTACTCCTGCATTGTTTTTATCATAAAGCTATGTGCTTTCTTCCCTTTGAAATAAGTTAGCCATTTGTACCTTAAAGTCAAAGCTGTGGAATATTACACTAAGACCATTAACTATTCAATTTCTCACTCCCCTTTTTTGAGCAATGGTTTTATTATACATGAATGATCTTCACCTGAAGAATTCTATTATTAGCTGTGGATGGTGCTTATTTTCTTCTGCATTTGTTAGTATTGTTCTGAAAACGAGAGTCTTTTGTCTCTTTTTTAGTCTAATTGTGGATCCTCAAGGATCCTTTAAGCATATTCTTGACTTAATAGACTTTGGAAGGTGCATTTAAAGTTCTTAACTGCGTTTGTTGATTTCTTTGTTTCTGCCCTTAGCTTTATTAGTCACTGCCTTATATTATCAGAGACATTTATATTTATAATTCTGGCATACATTGTGTCTTAGTTGCTTCATGTAGACTGATGATAATGACATGATTGCTAGTAGCAGTGATATCTCGCTGGCTTTGGTGAAGATTCAATGAGTTAGGAAGAGAAAAGATCTTAGATTAGGGCTCCCGTGGTGCTCAGTAAGTGTCAATACTTAATTTTGGCAATTCTATTGTCATAGCTTTTTGGCTCATTGCTTAGTTTGCCAGTGTGTGCTCTCTTTGGCTCTTGTGTCTTGCACACTGCTTTCTAACTCATCTGAGATATATAATGCCACTCTGTGTCTCTTTATGCATAACTGCCTGTTGTATATATTTATCTAAAAACCTGCTTTTAGAAAGCTTGTATGTAGTCCTTAAAATATGTCATTCCATGGTGATTGCGTAAAGCACTTGCTTTTCATACTACTATTACAAGAAGGTTTATTTTTACCACATTAGCCTGTTTCCTGTTTACTTTCATTTTTTTT
>JADRCD010191875.1:0-10428 GCA_019843815.1 Montemys delectorum
GATTATCTAGGGAAGAGTCTCAGTGGCAAGAGTAGCCCACTTCTTGGGCTGGGAAGTTCGGGGTAGAGGGCAGGGTACGCCAGACTTACCCTGTTACAGGTAGGGACTGAAGGATGCTCAGTACTAGCTGAACTGGATGTGAGGACTAGGTGGCCAGGCCCACTTTGATACGTTAGATAGGCACCTAAGCCACTTGTCTCTAGTTTAAAACCTAACACCTTAGACCTTAGTCCTAAGGCACTTGCTTTTCTACCTGTATGCTACACAAGACCACTAGAGCTTTATATCAGGATTGAATATTTATTTATTTATTTATTTATTTATTTATTTATTTATTGGTTTTTCGAGACAGGGTTTCTCTGTGTAGCCCTGGCTGTCCTGGTACTCACTCTGTAGACCAGGCTGGCCTCGAACTCAGAAATCCGCCTGCCTCTGCCTCCCAAGTGCTGAGATTAAAGGCATGCGCCCGGCTTGACTTTTTTTTTTTTAAAACAAGTTAATTTCTAAGGCACTCCAGTCAGCACAGAGGGTCACAAAGTTGTTTGCTCTCAGTGCCATGCTCGAGTGGGACCAAAATGGTAGCAAGGTCATGTTCTCCTTCCCAGTTTGTCCATCACCTCTTCAAGGAGGAAGGCCCTCATCTATGTGCATTGGGCACACCTCCCCATCCCTTCTACTTCATGGGTTTCCTTCCCAGTCAGAGCTTATTGGTAGTAGCCAAAGAAAGAGACCAAACAAGATCCAGGTGGTGTTGCTTTGGCCAGCACCGTTAAAACTGATGCAAAGATGAATGGGTTCAAGCCACCAGAGGTTTTTCTACTGTTCTCTTTGTTTTTGTTGTTTTGGGTTTTCTGTATTTTTATATTAAGCTAAAGGAATTATAACAGACCCCAGGGTGGATTTTTTGTTTTAAATTTGGCAACTGTTTTGCATGATGTACTTTCTGGTGACCGAAGGAAACAGCTTTCCAAGTGCTGTGCCTCCAGCACTAGCTCTCTGCGAATGGAGCTATCAGCACGCTGAAACAGCTAGACTGGGAAGCTCAGGTGAATTCGAAATGACCCTGTGGAAACCTGAGAAGGCAATCCCAACCAAGACTCAAGGCACAGAACACCACGTGTTAGATGCACAACTACCGGAATGAAGGATGTAGAGATGGATTTTTTCTTTTTAAGTAAAGAAGCATTTACAAATGAAAATGAAGATGGCTGGATGAGGCCAGGCATGGTATTGTATACCTTTTATCCCAGCAGCTGGGAGGCAGAGGCAGGAAGATCTTTATGAGTTTGAGGCTAGCCAAATCTACAGAGTGAGTTTCAGGCCATCCAGGACTATGCTAACACCCTGTTGTTTAATTAATTAATTAACTAATTAATTAACTAACAAGAAAGTAAATAAATGCTAGATAATTTTCCCTAGGGGAAATGAAAGCTGGAAAGCTTAAGAAAGTTACAAAGTTTTAAGGAAGTTATATAAGGAGTGTAAAAGGTGAGAGTTTCTGTATATGAAACCCGTACTTAAGATTGTCACTGGGAGATGGTGGCTGTACTGGCTAGTTTTGTGTGTTAACTTGACACAGGCTGCAGTTATCTCAGAGAAGGAGCTTCAGGTAAGGAAATGCCTCCATGAGATCCAGCTGTGGGGCATTCTCTCAATTAGTGATCAAAAGGGTAGGCCCCTTGTGGGTGGTGCCATCCCTGGGCTAGAAATCTTGGGTTCTATAAGAGAGCAGGCTGAGCAAGCCAGGGGAAGCAAGCCAGTAAGGAACATTCCTCCACGGCCTCTGCATCAGCTCCTGCTTCCTGACCTGCTTGAGTTCCAGTCCTGACTTCCTCTGGTGATAAACAGCAATGTGGAAGTAAGCTAAATAAACCCTTTCCTCCCCAACTTGCTTCTTGGTCATGATGTTTGTGGAGGAATAGAAACCCTGACTAAGACAGTGGTACACACCATTAATCCCAGCACTTAGGAGCAGAGACCAGCAGATATCCAGGTGAGGCCAACCTGGTCTACATAGTGAGTTCCAGAACAGCCAGAGATACACAGAAAAATACTGTCCTGAAAAAAAATAAAAAAATAGTTATTGGTCTGATCTTCATAATTACAATGACTGGATTAAAGAACAAAAAGTATGCCTATTAAAATGTATTTAAAAGTGCTTGGTTCTTGCCCCAGATCTATCTAAATGTTACCCAGTAGCTAAAAGTACTGGACTGGTATAAACGACTTTCTGTGTGTTCAATAACCACACTTGGAGGTCTATTCTGATATGGGCAGAAAAATTACAAAAGGACAGTAGGTTACTTTCCAAGGTCGACTAGGTCCCAGAGAACTGTAGGCCATCTCTAGAAGTGTCTTGTAACTGTAAGGAGTTGCCTATTATCTTGTTCGCAGAGGTCCTAGGGACCCCACCCAGTGAATTGTAACCAGTCTTCAAAGAGTAAGTTCAACACTTTTCTTCAATGCATCAAATCAAAGCCATAGCCAAGTGAGAGCTTTGATTTATCCTCATACAGATGGGTCAAGGACGTCTTAAAGATCAAAAAGGATGTCTAAAGAAGCCAGAGAGTCCTGTAAAAACCAAGTGACCTTCGAGTGACCTTGACGGTACAAAAGAAAAAATTAATTAAATTTGGTCACCTGAATGGTTTTAAACACCCAGCAGGAAAGTGTAACCAAAGATAAAAATGATTGGTATGTTTTCTTAGCAGTCCAAGGGGTTGATCATACTCCCTAGACTCTAGACCCAAAGCCATAGACTTATTCAGACAGCTATTTCTCATTAATGATATTCTTCTTGAGAAGAAAACTTCTTTCTAGACAGAAGAATCCATACCTTGGCTCACTGCACTACCTACCTGCAGCCAAGAGAGACAGGATCTTAATTGTTTGAATCTAAAAACTAAGTGAGGGCTAAATTTATTCTCTCCCTATCTTAGGAGTCATTGGAGAGGATCATCACTGTGATTCCAACCACTTTAACAGCTAAGTGCCTAACAATGATACTCAGTTCTTCACTCTGGAGACCAGTCTTGAGGGCCAAAGGGAAATGAGGAGTCACTCTTGTGAGCCCACCCAGAGAGTCTAGTGAACTTTGATACGGCTCAATCGTGGCTGCTCTTGGCTCTCTGCACAGGGCTTGTTAATGTTAATCTTTTTTTCCTTTAGTCCTTCCTCACATCTCTCTTTAGGTACCAATCAAGGTCTTTCTTTCCTTCCCAACTTGCCTGTTATACAAACAGAATTACCAATGACCTTTTGAGGTGCTTTAGAGAGGCTCACTGGTGGGGTTCCCTAACGGCCATATGTAACACTCTCTGTGTCTGTTGGAAGAAGGCAGATCTATAGTCACCCCAACTTCAGTGCAGCCTTCAGTTCAAAAGCAGGGATAAACAAGATGTAAAAATAGCCTAGGCAGTCTAGGATACAAAGACCTCAAAGAAACGTAACCAGCCTCATGCTTGCCAGAGGCTAAAGATGCCAGAAGCCTTTTAGGGATTCGGATTTCTCCTCTGGTTCCTAGGGTTACCCCTTCAGAAGGAAGAATGTAAAAATATCAGTAAAGGCCTGTGAGGGAAAAATACCCGGCCACGAGAGTGTAACCTAGTTGGGTCCAGTCAATCACCTGGCTAGAGAATCACCCATAGCAAGGAGGACTCACCTCAAGCCGTGCTAAAAGGACAGGAGGAATGGTTGATTCCTTCTGTTGCAGGACTCATCTAGAGTCTTGGTTTGGGGCTGGAGAGAGGACTCAGGTCCTGAGTTCAATTCCCAGCATGCATATGGAGGCTCACAACTGTCTATCATGGGATCTGATGATGCCCTTTTCTGGTGTGCAGGCAGACGGGCAGACGGGCAGACATGCAGACAGGCAGACAAAGCACCCGTATACATAAAATACATAAATCCTTTGAAGCTTGTCAGAGTCTCATTGGAATTGTCCTTACCAAATAATTCCCAGTCACTTGTCAACAATTTACTGTTACTAGAGTCTTCAGAAAGTTAGCATATGTTGGCTGAATTTTAGAGAAAAAAAGTTAATATGTTAACAAAGGAGACTTTATTATGAGACTTTTTTTTTCTGCTCAAACTTGGCTAGTTTACAAAGGGCCAATATTTCGTAAACGTCCCCTATCTTGAGAAACTCTGGATAGTTGCTTTGCTCGGACTTTGAACAACGTGACTCTTTTTTACACCTTTTCACTTCCAATTGATGAATCAACCAATGGTATCAGATTGCAAAGTCAAGCTTCAACTAATGAAGTGAGACACAGTCACCAACTCCATTACTGTACATAGGGAACATCACAGGTGCAAAAAATAAGTATTTCCAACCAAGATCTAGGTGCTTCTGTACTTTCTTCACAGGGGGTGGGGGCATGGGTGTGGGTAACTTGGAGAAGGGAGTGGTCTGCAGGAAGGGTGAATGGGCCTCAGGAAAAAGTCTGTCTGGATGGGTGGACTTCCAGCCACCCATAAAATGAGCTTAATGAGATTTTTGGTGAAAGTTCAGGGCAGCTGTTAACAATTTTAGTTTGGAAGATTAGGTTTTGGGTAGATAAGGAAAATTCAGAGGAAACTCCTCCCTGCGCTTGCTGTTTCCTAATGAGCGCCTTGTCCATCCCTACCTCGGGCTTTTCAAGATAGTAACTTTGAAAGTTATTGAGAAAAGAAGAACAGGGAAGCTTGGGTAGAAAAAGAAAGTCTACACCAAATACCAGACCCCCTGTACGAGGAGTGTTCAAGATCGCAAAGGGAGGTCGAGAGGGCAGAAGAGCTGGAGGGAAAGGTGTTTTAGATTAAATAACACAGGTGTGTGGTGGGTCAGGACAGCTGGGGAAGAGAGAAGACTGTTCTTACCCTCAGGGAAAATGTATGAAAAATTAGATTTGTATTCATCAAGCTTCATGGCTCTCGTTTTATTTCTGCAAGAGCGGCAGGGAGAGATCTACAAGAAATTAATTCTGTCGTAGTTAGGGTTACCTACTATTGCTGAGAAGAAGCACCATGAAAACCTCGGGGAGGATGGGGCTTACTTGGCTCACACTTCCACGCTGTAGTCCATCACTGAAGGAAATCAGGACAGGAACTGGAACAGGGCAGAAACCTGGAGGAAGGAACTGATGCAGAGGGCGCCCAGGAGTGCTGCTTTGCTGGCTTGTTCTTCCTCCCCAGCTCAGCCTGCTCTCCCAGGGATTGGCACCACCCACACGGGCTGGGCACTCCCCCATCAACTGCTAATTAATGGAGGTTAAGAGGAAAATGAGAGGTTCTCTCCTCTCAGATGACTAGCCTGTGTTGAGTTGACATAAAACTAATCACAGAATATTTAGTTGCGTGTTTACTCATTCTACCAAATACTAGTTTTCTCCAAAGCAAAAAAAACGAAAGTGACCGCCCCAAAATAATGGGTGTCCTCGAAAGCATCTTTGAAAGAGAAGCAAGTGGTGATGATGATGCCTGTATCCCCAGTTAGGAGGTAGAAGCGAGGGGATTGAGGCTGTAACCTAGCATGAGTTACACAGTGGGACTTTGTCTTTTGTTTTGTTTATTCATTCATTTATTATTTATTTAAAGTAAATTGATAAGTTAGTTGCAAAGTGATAAATGAGGACGGTATCCTTTGTATGTTTACTGGACTCAACACAATGGGAATGTGTCCTGAAGATTGCAATTTCTAGTTACAGGGGACTCTCAGAAGTCTGTGGGTTGCTTATCACTGGAGTCAACCAACTGCCCGTTAAAATATTCAAGGAAAAATAAAAACGCAGAAAGCCCCTTAGATCAAAATAAATTCATGCCGAAACACTGTGTTGGATCCAGCAGCTTAGGACTGCCGCTAACGAGGTGATAACTTGAGATCTTTTGGATCTGAAGATAGAATGCTCTTTGTTTTTTACATTGCTGTTTTGCTTTGTTTGGGGGCCAGGATCTCCTGTAACCCAGAAGCGCCCTGAACTCTTGGTATTTGAGGATGATCGCGAACTCTTGGTTCTCTTGCCTCCACCTCCCAGTGATTTCATTCTCTCCATCCTTCCTAAACTAACTTTGCAAATTTACTATTTTTCCAGTCTTATGCCAACTTCGCAAGTTCATAGAAGCTTTCTTTAAAGCTCGCCAGCTGCGGATCCTTTCTGATTCCCACCATCCAAACGTCAGTATCTCCCTCCTCTGCAGCACAAGGTCCCCTGAGTTCTGGTTGGACGTCTCTGTAGTTCTCGGGTCATAGAAAATTTAGCAGCGTTCATACGAAGGACCATTGAGCTACCTGCCTTCTTACAGCTCCCCAAATCTACATTTTAGAAGTCTTTGTAAATTTAGATTCCAAACTAGGAACTTTTATGTTATGCTGAATTTTTATTATCTCTATGGGGAAGCCCCACCCATATTTGGTCACATCTCGTTTGACTCTTACGTATTTACCCCTCCCCACCACTTGGCCGCGTGGCCTAATGGATAAGGCGTCTGATTCCGGATCAGAAGATTGAGGGTTCGAGTCCCTTCGTGGTCGATGTACTTTTACGTTTTTCTTGTTTCATTGTTGTACTCATTTTCCGGGAATTCGAAATATATTTTCTTTCGTGTAGATCTTGTACTATGGCATGGCTGCTGGCTCGTGTTTAGAGAACTCTTGTTTAACTGTGTACCTGGGGAGTTTACTGTGTACTACACAAAGAAAAAGGCAAAACTAGCCCTAGGTTTCTTAAATAAGACCTGAATAAGGACTCTAAAATACTTGCTAACACAGAAGAAAGAAATCTCACCTGTCCTTAACTTTGGACAAAGAACTACAGTCAACGAGGGAATGCTGAGGGCAGGAGAAATAGCCTTCCTCAAGGCAGAGATCTCTATTGGTTATCCAATGTCAAGTGGTCAGCCCTGAAGTATTATGCATAAAAAGGACATTATATGGACTGAGCAGATTGTAATTTATGTGTTTAGAAGTGTGCGTATGGCGTGTGTAAAACAAAGAAACGGAGGCTATGAATTTGTCCAGGGGTGAGTGGAAGAATACATGGGAGGAGTTGGAGGTAGGAAAGAGAAAGGAAAATAGATGTAATTATATTTTAATTTAAAAATAAAACTACTATAGATTCTCAAGGATCTCCCTTCCTGTGACCACACCAATTAAAACAAAACAAAACAAAACAAAACAAAACTGAAGTGTCGGTTGGGGAATGAAGGGTTAAAAGGTTTGTAGTCTTCTGTAAGATGGAGATAAGGTTCCAGAGGCCCCAGGTTTGATTAGCCCAGGATATCCTGGAACTTGCCAGATAGACCTCAAACTCATAGAAATCTGTTTGCCTCTGCCTCCCCCCCCCCCCCTTCAGACATACTTTTTTTTTTTCTTTTGGCGACAGGGTCTCATTCTGCAGGCCAGTCGGGCAATCCTGCCTCCGCCTCCCAAGTTCTTGGACGACATGCACAAACCAACATGTCTGTTTCACATTGTATAAAGTTTAAATGAGTTTAAACGCTCTATGTCTTCCATAATTGGTCATTTATTGACGGCGAAGACATTCAGACTTCTTTATTCTGGAGGTATAATTCCTCATCTATAGCTCTCCCCTAGTCAGCAGACTGCTAGACCCCTGCATTCGGATCTAACACACCTTCATGCTTACTGGGCCACTCTTCTCATCCTTGTATCTTCTAGATTGTCCCAGACTCAGGAACCACTATCCTGTTGCCGATTTCCAAGAGTTCAGTATTGTATATTCAATGTATGGGTGAAATCATATGGTACTTGTCTCTCTGTGTCTGCCTTATGTGACTTTAACAGAATGGTATTGACTAGAGACATAGCTTGTCTACTGCATTGCAAGGCCTTGGGCTTTCCTGCCAGCACTGCTAAATGAGGAGGAGGAAGAAGAGGAAGAGGAGGAGGAGGGAGAAGAGACGAGATGGAGTAGAGGTCCTCTCCTTCCGTAATGTTGAAAATGACGAAGACCAAAGTCTTTTTATGACTGAACAGCATTTCTTGGTGTCTATATATCCCATTTTCTTCACCCGCTCGTGGGTGCTTCCATGAATGATGGTAGCCAAATGCTGCAATCTCTTGAACATACTGAATCCATTTCCTTTGGCAATATACTCAGCTAGAGGAGTGCTAAGTCTAATTTTAGTTTAATGGAGTTTTTGAAATGGCTCTCACTACAATCTCAAACTCGAGAGCTCGTGTGATTTTCTCGTGAATAGCTAGCTGGACTACCGACTGGGCTCACGGCCACCCACTGAGCTCCTTTTTCTTGAGGAGCCTGCTCTCGGTTCTCCACAATGCCCGTTTGCACGCCCATCAACCACAGTGCGGCCCTCCTCTCCCTGGGTCCTCACCTGTAAGCACTTGTAGTTATTTCAATCACAGACATTCTCGTTTGTCCTTTCTTTTTGTTGTTTTTGAAACAAGACCGGGTTTTGAAACTCTGGCTGGCCTGAAAATCCTGTGGTAGTCTCTTTGGGGCTGGGTTACAGATGTAGATCTGTAACCACACTCACTATTCATTAGGATTTTGACTTGCATTTCCTTGATGGCTAGTGACGTTGAATATTTTTTCCATACATCTCTTGTAAAGTACAAATCTAACAAAATAACTAATATCCATATGCATAAAACTATAAAACTTCAATTGGGAAAAACAAATAAGTATTAAATTTATTAAAAAAACAAAAAAGTACTAAATTTATTGAAGATTTTTATAGATTCATGAACAGTAACACTCAATGCTATTAAGAAGCCATATCTAAAATAACAACAACAACAATTATTATTATTATTATTATTATTATAAATATGGTCAGACATAGTGGTACATGCTTTTAATCCCAGCATCCCAGCACTCAGGAAGTATAGACAGGCAAGTCTCTAAGTACAAGTTCTGCCTGGTCTACAGAGAAAATTCTGGAACAGTCAGGGCTAAACAGAGAAACCCTGTTTTAACAAAAGGAGAGGCAGAGAGGTCTATCTATGTATGACCAAATTGATCTATGTATTTTAAAAACATCTCAGTTGTTCTCTCTGAGTTCAAAGCTAGCCTGGTTTACAAAGAGAGTTCTAGGACAACCAAAGCTGCCCTCCTCCATCACTCTCCCCCCAACACACACACCCAACACACACACACACACACACAAATCTCAGTCAAAATTCCCAAAAGATATTTTATGCATATCAAAAAATTGTTCTAGAGGAAATGGCTTAGTGGTTCAGTGGTTAAGAACACTTACTGCTCTTGTAGAGGACTAGAATTAGGTTCCCCTGCTCACACCTATAACTCCAGCTCTAGGAGATCTAATACCCTTTCCTGGCCTTCCCAGGAACCCAAACACACATGCTGATACATGGACATGCAAATGTACACAAGCCTTAATGATTTAGCATGCATAAGGTGCTGTCTACACTGCCAGTTCCAGGGGATTTGGCACCCACTTTTGATCATGGTGGGCACTGATGTGTTAGAACGGCAGCTTTCGTCAGGACATACCACACACTAGGCCCAAACAGTTCCACATGTAAGCTGTTTAATTGAGAGGGAGAGAGGGGGCAGTAGGGGAGAGAGAACAGGGAGAGAGAGAGAGAGAGAGAGAGAGAGAGAGAGAGAGAGAGAGAGAGAAGAGAGAGAGAGAGAGGGCGAGAGGAACACGTTCCATATATATATTTATATATTTATATTTACAAATATATTTATATATGGGTTCTGAGGTAGTAGCCGCAGGTAAAGGCGGGAGGTGAGCCCAATGGATTCTGGGAATATGGCAGCTGTTGCCTTAGCAACAGGTCTGGGAAGCCCGCCCACGTGACATCACGGGCTTTGGAGACCCTGATGCTAACAGGCACCAAGCACACACACAATGTACATGAACACATGCAGGGAACGTACTCACATATATGAAATAAAACTAAAATCTTTTAAAACGCAGTCAGTGCAAGCGTGTATTTGTATTTGGCAGACACTGCTATTGCTACTATATGCCAGTAAGAAGGAAGCAGACAAAACTCTGCTTTCATGGAGTTTTGGCTGGGGTAGATATAGTAGATTGTGAGGGAAGGGAGTCTGTGGCTACTGATGAGTGGGTTGAGATCTGTGGTTGGAGATTTGATGGGTTATTTAGGAAGGATTCCTGGCTTCACCACTTGCACCCACCCAGGCTGCAAACTCAGCATCTGGAACATACACATCTTGAAACAGAGGCTAGGGAGGAATGCCATCTACCGCTTCTTTCCCATGGCTTGCCCAGCCTGCTTTCTTATACTATCCTGGAACACCTGTCCAGCTGTGGACAGCAGGTTAGACCCTTCCACAGCAGCCATTAATTAAGAAAATGTTCCCACAGACTTGCCTACAGGCCTACAGGCCATCAGACAGAGGCATTCTCAGCTGAGGGTCTCTCTTCCCAGATGACCCAAGTTTGTGTTAAGCACACACACACACA
>JADRCD010191877.1:0-36768 GCA_019843815.1 Montemys delectorum
TGTGTGTGTGTGTGTGTGTGTGTGCATGTGTGTGTGTGTGCATGTGGGTGTGTGCACACATGTGTCTGTGTGTGCACAAAATATGTCAAGACTTCTTCGTTATCACATTCACAGTATGTAGTCTTATATTGAGGTCCTTAATCTTTTCAGACTTGAGTTTTTTATAGAGTAATAAATATGGATCCACTTCCCCTTTTATACATGGAACCATTAGGTTTCATCAGAATCATTAGTTGAGATAGTATTTCTCCAGTTTGTAGTTTGACTTTTTATTTTGTCAAATATCTGGTGTGCATGGAAAGTTAACTTATGTATGAGTGTACATCTCAGTTCCAAACATATTATTATGAATAAAAGTCATGAGATTTTTACTAATGTGTTTGTGTGGTACAGCTTGAAATCAGTAAAAGAGTTACCAAAAGCAGATTTTTTTTCAGGGTTGTTTTCACTATGCTAGATCTTTCCTTCTCTCCCTTCTCCCTCTCTTTCACTCTCTCTCTCTATCTCTTTCTCTCTTTCCCATTCTCTTCTTCCCTTTCTCTCTCTGCCCTTCTATATAAATTTGAAACACTCTTTCAATTTTCTGAAGAGATGTACTCCAGTATTGATGGGGGTTGCATCCAATTGGTGAATTACTTTTGTTAGGTTTTCTATTTTTCACTATGTTAATTCTAACAATCTGTGAACATGGGATAATTTCCTATCCCCTGATATACTCTTAAATTAATTTTGTCAATGTATTAAAATTTTTATGATTAATGTCTTTCATTTGCTTTGTTTGAGTTAACTTAAGATTTTCTTTTTTCTTGAGGCTATTGTTAAAATTATTCTTTCTAGGAAATTTATTAAGATTTTTGTGTTAATTTTTTATCCTGCTAATTTCTGAAAGGGTTTATAAGCTGTAGTAGCTTCCTGGTGGAGTTTTGAGGGTCATTTTTGTATGCTATCATAATACCTGCAAATAAAAGTAATTTGACTCTTTTCTTTTCTATTTGTATACCTTTGATGTCCTTCCATTTTCAAATTGTGTCATTGATTCTTTGTAGTTTGTTGTGGTTTGTATCTATTTTATAAATTTGGCCCTAAATTGATTATTTATTCCTACATTCTTTCCTTGGACGCCTTTTCTTTTATTGTTGTTGTTTTTGTATAGAGTTCATGTTGCTTATGGAAGATCTCTTAAATTATTTTTTATGGAGTCACTTAGTGCTAAGAACACTCATTTTAGAACCACATTTACTATGTCTAGTGGATTTGCATGTGTTCTATTGTCATTTTCATTCAATTCTAAAAGATATTTTAATTTCCTTCTTGATTTAGTCTTGATATATTTTCCACTCATTAGCAAGCTGCTCATTTTTCATTATTTTATATACTTTCTTTTGTTGCTTTTGTGGTTGACAGTCAGCTTTGCTGTATAGGATTATATAAGATTCAGGGTATTATTTTGATTTTCTTACATCTATTGAGACTATATATATATATTCTTTTATTACCCCACAAATCTTTTGCATATTTATGATGGCTTCTTATTTACCAAATACAAAGGGAAAAAACAGATTGCATTATAATTTGAGTACGCAAGACTTCTATAATCTATTCTCTCCAACTTTAATTTCTCCAATTACAGAATTACAATTTCTCCAACACTGGCAATATAATTAGACACAATACAAAGTCTCAAATACTATTGTCATAGAAAATACAAATAGAATAAAAGTAACAAAAATAGTCTTATGGTTTGAATGTCCTTCCTCCTCTTCTGAGTAAAGCTCTTTATATATGTTCCTTAATGTTGCCTGGGCACTTATGAATTGCTTTAGGTTGTGTTTACCTTGAGACATTATGTTTTCCATTGTTTTTGAAGAGTAACTTGGTGGAGACAGCAATCATGGCTAACAATTTTTTATGTTAGGACCTTCAAATATATCATTTCCTGATTATATGGATTTTAGGTTTTCTCTAGAGAAGTCTACTGTTATGCTGACAATTTTGCCTTTGTAACAAATAGGGCATATGTCTCTTTCAGATTTCTATCTTTGCTCTATAGTTGTAGAAATATAACTATGCAAGTTCTATTGGCTTTAAAGTAAATATGTATTTGTGGAGAGGTGTCCTGCATTTGGATTTGCACACCTTTCTTTAGATATCAGATATTGGGGCTTTGGTCCTTAGGCATACCTAGGTACACTATGTTTTGTTCACCAAAGGTGTTTATGTTTGTGTCTGATTTATGTTCCAAAAGAGTTAAAGTCATAGTTATGTTTAGTAATTCATTTTCCTCTTTATCATTTTGCTGAGAAGTTTCTTCTACACTTTTTTTTATCAAAGCCAATTCATCATTTATTGCTATTTGCATTCTGGACAGGGTTCTTGTGAGCAAACCCTTTGTTGTACACTTCACTTCTTGATATCCTCTTTTTATTTTGCATGATCAAGTCTGTTGAGAAAGTTTTACATTAATATTTTATTTTTCAACCTTTCCAATTAATCCAGTTTTTAATAAATAGATACAATTTGATAAATTAATTATCTAAGTCTTGAATTGAATCCTTTAATATATTTTCCTGTTAAGTAAAATATTCCCTGAGATCACAGTTCATGTTTAAAATTAGGCCTTTGTTTTATTTTCCCTGGATGACAATTATTTTACATTTGGTTTTTTTTTTTTTTTAAATTGGAGAGTTATGTACTTTTTTTTTTTTTTTTTTTAAGAGAAGAGTCATGCTTCCTGATGTATTCAAATTCTTGTGCTTCTGATTTGGGATTAAGTATCAGTTGAGATAAATAGCTTTTCCATGCATTTCTTTTTAAACTGGGCCGTGTTCTTTTTGAGGCTCAATTCAATATTTGAATTGTATTTGTATGTTAGTGGGTGAGACGCTATCAAAACAAAATTATACAGCATGAATTCAAAAAAATAATTCCACCCATAGAAACTGACGAGAAAGGAACTTAAAAATATAGCATAAAATATTAAATTAAAAATTAAAAATTGAGCCGAGCGGTGGTGGCGCACACCTTTAATCTCAGCACTTGGGAGGCAGAGGCAGGTGAATTTCTGAGTTCAAGGCCAGTCTGGTCTACAGAGTGAGTTCCAGGACAGCCAGGGCTATACAGAGAAACCCTGTCTCGAAAAAACCAAAAAAATCAAAAAACCAAAAACAAAACAACAACAAAAAATTAAAATTGAACTCATCAAAAACACTGATAAGTGGATATTAGCCCAGAAGCTCAGAATTCCCAAGATACAATCCACAAACCACATGAATCTCAAGAAGAAGGAAGACCAAAATGTGAATTCTTCGATCCTTCTAGAAAGGGGAACAAAATATTCACACTAGCAAACACAGAGACAATGTGTGGAGACTGAAGGAAAGGCCATGCAGAGACTACTACACCTGGGGATCCATTCCATATACAGTTACCAAATGCAGACATTAAAGTGGATAACAAGAAGTGCTTGCTGACAGGAGCCTGATATAGCTGTCTCCTGAGAGGCTCTGCCAGTGCCGAAAATACAGAAGTGAATGCTTGCAACCAGTCACTGGACTGATCATGGGGTCCCCAATGGAGGAGTTAAAGTACTGAAGAAGCTGAAGGGGTTTGCAGCTCCATAGGAAGAACAGCAATATCAACTAACCAGAGCTCCTAGGTTCTAAACCACCAACAAAGGAGTACACATGGAGGGATGCATGGCTCCAGCTATGTATGCAGCAGAGGGTGCCCTTGTTGGGCATCAGTTTGAGATGGTCCTGTGAAGGCTCTTGCAACAGTGTAGGGGAATGGGAGGGCAGGGAGGGAGGAGTTGGTGCATGGGTGGGGCACATCCTCATACAAGCAGGAGGAAATTCTAATTAATCTTTTAAAATGTAATCTCTGTAGTATTCTTATGTATTTGGCAAAAATTTACTATCAGAATAAATTTCATAATGATGTTCATTGTCAGGATCATTTCCCCTTATGAGATTAAATATGAAAGTAAGTATCATAGTTATAAATTAATTTTGTTGAAAATTTACACTCATAAGTGACAAAGGTAATAGTTTTTTTTAAATCTGATTTGGTAAGATTCTCAAAACTATGTATTAATACCAGTATGAATGGCCAATATATTTACAGTCTCTGGATTTTTATATATACCATGACTAATGAATTTCAACAGTAACTCTCAAAAGATTATTGGTTTTATTATAGTTGCTGCTTTTAAGTCCTCACTGAAGACAAATAAAATCCGTTAAAATAATATATCCAAAGCCATTGGTTAATATTCTTTGTTAATCAAAAAATTCTTAAATTGCATTATTTATAAAATACTGATGTTTAAGACACTAGAAACAGAAAAACAATTATAATACATTTTATGACCTACTTATTAGTTTAATTTCTCAAATGTACTTTGGATCCTCTGAAATGGAAAAGTCAAAAGGAGCTAGAAGCCAAATGTGAGGCTTATAACTTAAATTCCAGGTTTTGAGAGCTGAAGGAGCAGAATTAGGCCCAATGTGGCCTGTAAAGGGGGACAGTCACAAAAGGGAAATAGAAAAAGAAGAAAAAGGAAAAGAAAACATAAAGTACAGATGCAGAGACCTGAAAAGATCTGAGTGAATGAGTGCAGGAATTGGGGTGAGTGTCAGGAAATAAGTAAGATTTATGGATATATGAGCATGTTTGAATCATACTCTTGCACCAGAGTTGGATCATGTCAGTCAAATAAATCCCAGATGATCTAGCCTGACACAATGAAGGTTTATTTTTTCTAGAGAATATGTTGAGAATGTGTAACGGCTGCTTCAGACTGACCATAAGACTTTGTGAACAGGTGTTCTATCACTCTGAAATGGATGGGAAGTTGCCTATACATAGTGTCTTTTTTTTCTCTTTTTGTCAAAATGAAAAAGGGAATTCTTCCTTTTCCTCAGGTGTATTTTCCCCTACCTTGCAGCTTGAATCATTGTAGACTTTAAAAAAATAATACCATGTCCTCCCTCTCTAATTTAAAAGATATTTCATTAACTATATTTATGGGTTAAAAAATGCTGCCACGCACCTCTTTCGAGCCCTGTGTCTAAAGTGCATGTGTCTTTTACAACAAGGAGTATTTAATATTATGGGCTTACCTAAAGTCATTAAGATGGACAATGGGCCAGCTTATTCTGGCAAAAATTTTATGTCTTTTTGTAAAGGATTTGGCTTCAAACATAAAACTGGAATTCCTTATAACCCAATGGGACAAGGAATTGTTGAATGTGCACACTGCACTCTTAAAAATTGGCTTTTGAAAACTAAAGGAGGGGATCTGTATCCTCCTAGATCTCTGAAGGCACACCTTGCCTTTATGTTATTTATTTTGAATTCAATACTCATGATCTGCCATGCAACTATAGCCTATATTGCTATAGGAAAATGCTACATTCTACGGTGATTGCTAGTTACTCCCCCAGCTAAGAACCTGAAAAGAAGTTTATCTTGCCTCCCATTAGGTTTTTTAAAATACCTTATGGCTTCGATGGGAGTGTTAGCATACTATGTAGTATAACCTCATATGTATTTTAAGGAAGGTAATACAATAATATTTCCTCTGTTTTATTTTTTTAACTTTCATTTTAAATTGTATTTTAATTTTACCATCTCCCTTTCCTTATCATCCTTCCAACACTTACTGTATTTTCTCCCCTTTAATCCCTCTATTACTGTGTCCTTAATCTCTCCCAAGTTCTCTTTATTATAATTATCATTGCTTGACATATACCACACAAACACACACACACACACACACACACACACACACACACACACAGAGACATACATTTAAATAAATAATTACAACCTGCTGTACCTTTTTAGTGTTACTTGTATGTACAATTATTTTTTATTGAATAATGGTACTCAACAACTATTATTATTCAATAACAAGTTAGGGGCTCATTCTCAAGGAAAACACTCTTAGCTTTACTTAGCTGCCTGCGGTTCTTCATGTAGTTGTGGTGGTCCATAAGATATCCTATTTCCATGTTCACATGCCTTTTGTTGTTCTCAGTATTCTAGTCTTATGATTACGAAGTGGGGGAGATAAAAGGTACTCTACCCTGGGGGAGATAAAAGGTAATTTATACCCATCCCTTTTAGGTGCCAATGACAAATATGGGAATGATTCATTCAAAGTTCATATTTGAGAACCAATTCATTTATTGGCTTTTCACTTTTTAACAGAGGATAGATAGGAGTTAATTATATGGATGCAGCCACTTCTATTCTGAACAGCCACACCTGAAAATCGTTACAGTAAGGCCTTCTAGTAGCCGAATATATAAAGCCGTTGGTCTAGTATTCTTGGACCTGTATATGAGACAGCCCCTTTTAGGCCATCTTAAGCATTGCCAGGTATTAGCAAATAGCTAAATACTCAGGTGAGGGTCCTTTGTCATATTCTGCTCCTTGTGTGGAGCTGTATACTTTCAGCATGTCCAGCTGGGATGAAATTTTTCAAGGTGAGCTCAGATTAAGCTGCTGAGATAAATGTTGCTTGCCAGGTGAGTCAGTCATTCACAATGCATTGTTACATTACTGTGCTGTCATAGTTATAGCTTTCCTTTCATTTCTAGGAGACACAGTCTCACAACAGAGTTCCAATTCCAATGGCTTTTCCAACCCTTCAGCAGATTTCCACATTTTTAGTAAAATTTCCTTAACTTTAGGCTCAAGTGTTGTGTTGTGTCACGTGGAGCTGGGCATCATGTGCTCTGTTGTTCACTATACTTGAAGCAGTTGTGATTTTCTCTGATGGTCTCTGCTACAAAGAGAAGCTTCACTAATGAGGAATGTTAACTGTACTTGTCTGTCGGTATAAGGTTATGTATTTAAGCTGAAGTTAGAAACTATGTTGTTTTTGTAAAATGAAGATCCATATAACCTATGATATTTTTAAATGTCTTTGGTATATCTTATATCACCTTCCACATTCTCTCCACATTTTTCTCCAAAGACTACTTGCTACTTAAAACTAACCTCTGTTTTGTTTTGTTTTGTTTTGTTTTGTTTTTCACATTCTCTCTTCATGACACCTGTATACTACTATTCATCCTTCTAAAATCTAAAAGTCTTTCTACCTGATCTTCTTCTACTTGCCTGGCTCCTGTGTTTTCATCAGGTTCTATACACATATCTAAAGTTTCAAAGCTAAACTCTGCAAGTAGAAGACCTATGAAGCTGGTCTCTCTGAGTCTGGGTCACCTTACTTAGGATATGCTATTTTTCTAGCCACCACATGCCAATTTTATTTTCTAGACACCTAAAGAGAATTCTTTTGTTTATAGATACAACACTTTCATTATTCTTTCATCAATTGAAAGACATGTAGGGTGTTTATTTTTCTTAACAATTGTTTATAAAGAGGGGTTACCTCCTGAGAATTAGCTCTCATAACTTTTGGAACTGCTAGACAAGATACTGGGAGAGAAGAGAATTAATAGCCTTTCTTTGTTTAGGAACCACAAGAAGTGACAGCCTGACAAGACATCATAGAAGAACCATTCATCTTGGAGGTAACCAACAGCTGTCTAATTAGACCTAAGCCCTGCCCAGTCAGAGGGAAACCATACTCAGTACTGCAAATTTGACTAACTACCCATGTCTGATGAGTTCATAGATCCTAGAAAAAAATCTACTACTGAAATCTTTCTAAATGAGTATAACTTTAAACTGTGTTATAAATATCTTCCCTTGTAGACACAGTGTAGTTCTCAGTCCTCTTCAAAGAAAACACCTCTCTCTCTCTCTCTCTCTCTCTCTCTCTCTCTCGGTTTTTTGAGAAGGCTGGCCTCAAACTCAGAAATACGCCTGCCTCTGCCTCCCAAGCACTGGGATTAAAGGCGTGTGCCACCACCGCCTGGCAGAAAACACTTTTTATAATAGAGACTACCACAAAGATTCACCACTGGTCAAAATGCATAGAATATATGACCGTGGGGTGCCCAGGTCCAATACACTCATCTCCAATGCTTCTCTTACACTAAGGTTCAAGAAACATTTTAGAAGGAATGATGGGATGTAGGAACTTAAGGGCAAGACCCTTGGCTGAGAGACAGAATGTTTTAGATGTGACAGTGTTTTGTACTTGAGAGATTGTAATAATATGCTTAACAAAGCAAGCTTTGTACCAAGACTGTACCAATTGGCATACCAACCTTGATAGAGGAAGTGTCCTAAGGCCTCACCCATAGATGAAGAGTTACACATAATTAGTGACTGCCATGATGAAGATTTAGTGTTCCCTATGTATGAGACCATTTATAAGTTATCTGATCTCAAGTGGTCAGCTCTTAATGCCTAGATATAAGCAATAGTAAATAGACACATCTGGCTATGTTTATAAGCATATATAATTACTGTGTTATATATGTGTAACACAGTAATTTAAATAGTTGTTATGAAGTTTCAAGGGAATGAGACAACAAAACAGGAGTTGGGAGGATAGAATCTGTGGCTGTATGTTAGAAATAATATATATATATATGTACATAAACATATATATATATATATGTGTGTGTGTGTGTATATAGTATGTGTATATGTGTGAAATTACCCAAATTAATTACATAAATGGAAAAATTGCCATGCTAATAGAACTATGATCTCAAAAGTTAAACATTTGTTAACAAATGTTGTTTGTTTTCAGCAAAGTAAGGGACCCTTTTAGTAAGGTATGGGGCCCTTTAATTAATGCAAGTCTGTTCGCTTTGAGATTTACTTATGTTGGCTGCTATCGGGGGAGATGGTTAAGAAGAAAAATAAAACTGTTGTATTTTGTTTAGGTCTTTCCTCTTCCTTTTAAAACTATTCATTCAGAAAAATGTAGCAGCCTAAAAATATGGTATCATTTAGAATGAGCAGCTAATAATAAGAATGTATGTATGAGTTGGTATTATTCATATATTTTTGAGAATGACTCAATAACAAAACAAAATAGAAAATTCTATAGATATGAAATATGCCTGATCAGATTTAAATATCATATGCTGGTGATGATTAACATTATAAAATAAACTATTAGATACCTCTCTGTTCATGCTTGTAAGGATTAACTAGATTGGCTTAATTGAGTTTGGAAACCCATGCTCCATGTGACCAGCTATTTGATGAGTTCCTTTAACCTAGACATACTCTAAGTCAATGTTTTTCAACCTATGGATTTTACCTTTTTTTTAGGGTTGAATGACCCTTTCACAGGGATCATTTACATATTAGATGTTCTGCATATGATATTTACTTTATGAGTCATAAAGTAAAAAAATTACAGTTATGAAGCAGCAACAAAAATAATTTTATGGTTGGCAGTCATCACATGAGGAACTTATTAAATGGTGACAGCATTAGGAAGATTGAGAACCACTCCTCCAAATAAAAACGAGAGCTAGATTAGCATAAGCGTTCCTGTTTCTCTATACTTCTTGATGTATGGATGATGTTATACATGACTGGGTTTCCCCAAGCTCCTATTGCTATGAATTTCTCCAACAGAATGAACTTCATCTTGAAATTCTGATGAAAAATAAGCCCTAATAGCTTTGAGTTGTTTTTGTCAAGTATTTTGCTACATCAATAAGACAGATAATGATGACAACCATAGAAGAGTTGGAGGAGCCATTGTCCAGTTTCTTATCTTGTACTCTATGATTCACTTGAAATTTTACAGTAAAAGGAGGTATGCATATTCTGAACTCTTTATAGGTAAAAACAATAATGACTGTAACAGATGCCAAAAAACAATACTGGTGATCAAAAAGGGCATCAGACAAAATTTCTAACTAGTCAACTTCTTTATTATGGGATATGCTTCTATTGCACTTCTAGTAGATATGTTTTTAACATTATATTAAGGATAGACTATTGGTTTTTTCAATGAAAGAGTAACTAGAATTCTGAAATTTGTTTCATTTAAAACTACATGTTAATATTGGATATCAGCATGAATTTTAGTAGCTTTTCCACTAAGTATGCCAGCAAGTCCACTCCTTAACTAACCGAATAATGACAAGATGCTAACTGAACATGAGTAAACATTACGAACTACCTATAGGAACTACCTATTTGCAAACAACAAACAAAGAGAAAGTCTTCCAAATAGTATGCCACAATTTTAAAATGTTCATTAATTCTAAAGTAGTAACATAGCAACTTATATTTCTATAAGGAGAAAATTATTTTTTAATTTCTTCTCTCAATCAACTACCATTTGTTTACAATTTTTTTATCCATAACAACTTTTAATCCCCTTTCTCTAATTTTTCCAGTGTGAAGTAATTTTAGAAATCTCAAATTATATTGACATTACTTTTTAAAATAATACTTTCAATTACATGCCTGAAATGCAGCCAGAAGTAGAAACCAAATATTTTCAATCACTGTGAATGTATTCAGGAAGGCCTCCTCTCAGACAGGAGTTTGCTGAACCTGCTACCTACTTATGTGAATGTAGTTTTGTTGGAATACAGCCACATACATTTATCATTTATTATTTATATCTTTTTTTAAACCTACAATAGTAAATTTGAGTAGTTTTGACAGCAACCAAGTAGCTCACTACAACAAAAATATTTACCCTGGTCCACTATGTTGTCTTTGTCAAGACTTACTCTATGGCTGCAAAGATTGTAAGGTGTAGATCCTTTGCACGATTCTGTCTTTTTACCCAGAGATGCTCACATTCTCTAAAGCTATGGTAGTCTCAGTTCTCTTTCCAGTTTCCTGTCCTGCTCATGCATTTGATCTGAAAGCAGGAAGTCTATCCTGCTGTCCCATCACAGCCTGTGACTCCTATTGTGTGCACCACACAATCACTCCCCCTCACAAAGCCCAAGTCTTTACAGTCCTTCAGTTGTAATATTCTCTTTCAAGAGGTGCAATATAGCAGTAGGCTTGATTTTCATTTTTTTCAAATGTCTCATTCCATTTTTATTTTTCAAAAGAGGAAAATAAATATGCTAAGGTGAAAACTTCAGATTTTTTTTTAAGCTAGGTAAAGAATTCCTGGGATCTTAACACTGTATTTAAAAATTCCAAAGTCTCTTCTTGTGTTTTCTTTCTTTTTGTGTGTTTTACATGAATTTAATAAGTAAATAATATTCTCTAATCATCCTTTCTCCTCTCACATTTAGTCTGTATTTTTCTTATACTACTGATTACCTAGAATGTGTTAAGTTGTCCATATATATTTAATGAAGCATTCAAAATTTCTTAAGTAACTTAGCAAGTTAATAATTATTTCCTTACAACATATTTATTATACCTAAAATCACCATTTGTTTTTTCATGATATCCTGAAAGAAAACTAAATATTCAAAGTATAATCTAGGACAGAACAAAGCAATTTTTATAAATAGTATTTATGAGTCAAATTCTCAGTACAAAAAGAGTTATTCAGCCTTTCAAAATTTTGACTTTTCTCTGTCTCAGTTTAGGTAAATACACAAAAGAATACCCTGAGATGAGGGGCCCCCAAGGCATATGGATTAGTGTGTCATGGTATCATCCAAGTCTTTTGTGCTTAATGTATATTTATTTTCTCCTGGGTCTCTCAGTGTGCTGCTAAACAGTCTTCAACACTCTTCTCACCTAGAATGTCTGTTCTTCCCATCCCCCTCTCTCCTATCCCTCACTTTGGCCCATTTTTGTCCCCCAATTTTGCTATAAGATTGTGAACCAGTAAAGTATGAACATTCTTTAGAGTTATTCTGATATTTAGTTCTACAATCCATGTTTAATATTTCTGCTTTCCATGTCATAAGCAAACTAATGGATCATAAGTAATCATAAAATCCTATGGAACATGCTCTGTACAATTTCCCCTTTTTACTTAAGGTACATAGAGACAAGCATGACAAGGAACATGAAAATCTTGTTAAAAGATACAAATATTATATTTTATAAAACACATATTGTTGTATATTTGGAAATATACAACAATCGACATTTTGCTGAATTTGTGTTTCCAAGGAAACCTGTGAAACAACTGTCATTGCATATACATTACATGCAACCAAATTGACAGGACCTTTTCACTTTCTGAGATCTGAGCAGCACTCTAAGCACAAAAGGTTTCTTTAGAAATGTACTCTACTATATATACAGGCGTCTGAAACATTAAATGTATGTATCATATGTCTCCTGATAGCAATTAGGGTTCAGTGAATTGAAATGAGGGAAAAGGTATTATTAAAACACATGTCTTAGTCAGGGTTTCTATTCCTGCACAAACGTCATGACCAAGAAGCAAGTTGGGGAAGAAAGGGTTTATTCAGCTTACTTTCACATGGCTGTTGATCACCAGAGGAAGTCAGGACTGGAACTCAAGCAAGTCAGGAAACAGGAGCTGATGCAGAGGCCATGGAGAGATGTTCCTTACTGGCTTGCTTCTCCTGGCTTGCTCAGCCTGTTCTCTTGTAGAACCCAAGACTTCCAGCTCAGGGATGGCACCACCCACAAGGGGCCCTACCCCTTTGATCACTAATTGAGAAAATGCCCCACAGCTGGATATCATGGAGGCACTTCCCCAACTGAAGCTTACTTCTCTGTGATAACTCCAGCCTGTGTCAAGTTGACACAAAAAACCAGCCAGTACAATTGACCCCTTGTAAACTTGACACACAAACACATCACTATTAAACCTCAACTCTTACTTTTTAATTCATCCTCAAGATCTAAAGTCCCACAGTCTTTATATATTAAAATTTCAATCAATTTAAAATTTTCAATATCTTTTAAAATTTAAGATCTCTTAACTGTGGGCTCCACTAAAATACTTTCTTCCTTCAACAGGGAAAAATATCAGGGCACAGTCACAATCAAAAGCAAAAATCAAATTCCAACCATCCAGTGTCTAGGATTCACTCATGATCTTTTGGATTCCTCCAAGGGCTTGGGTCACTTCTCCAGCTCTGCCCTTTGTAGCACATAGCTTGTCTTCTAGGCTCCAGTTGCCTGAACTCCACTGCTGCTGCTGTTTTTGATGGTCATTTATGGTACTGGCATCACTAAAACACTGTCTTCCACTGTAACTAGGCTTCACCAATAGCCTCTCATTAGGCTCTCTTCATGGTGCCAAGCCTCAACTCCTTTGCATTACCCCTTCAGTCCTGGGCCATCAGCTGCAACTGAGGCTGCACCTTCACCAATGGCCTTCCATGGCCTCTCACTGTGCAGAGCCTCAGCTGCTCTTCATGACACCTTCATGCCTTCAAAACCAGTACCACCTGGGTGACTGTTACACATTACCAAGTCCTGCTGCAGTACAAGGTACAACCTTGGCTATTTCTGGAACACAACCTCTTTGCTCTCAAAAAACACTTCCCTGAAGATGTCACCTCAATGATGCTGATCTTTTTTTAATTACTGCTAATTTCTTAGCTCTAGCTAACCAGCATCAATAGTCCCAGTAATGTAAAGTTTTCACTTTAGTAGTTCTGGTATCTTGTTAATCACAGCTGATTCTTCAGCCCCAGCTAACCAGAACCACAGAAATCTTCACAATCAAAATAGCAACTGCCCTGATAGAGTCTTTAATCTTCCCTCTGAAATTTTACAATCCAGGACTCCATCCTCTGCACTGTTCTCAACATTATCTTCCAAACTCCTACACAACATCCCATAGAGCTCTTAATAATCAATTGCTCCTCTAGCTCAAAGTTCCAAAGTCCTTCCACAATCCTTCCCAAAACATGGTCAGATTGTCACAGGAATACCCCACTCCTGGTACCAATTTGTCTTAGACTGAGTTTCTATTCCTGCACAAACATCATGACCAAGAAGCAAGTTGGGGAGGAAAGGGTTTATTCAGCTTACTTCCACATGGCTGTTGATCACCAGAGGAAGTCAGGACTGGAACTCAAGCAGGTCAAGGAGCAGGAGCTAATACAGAGGCCCTGGAGGGATGTTTCTTACTGGCTTGCTTCCCCTGGCTTGTTCAGCCTGCTCTCTTATAGAACACAAGACTTCCAGCCCAGGGATGGCACCACCCACAAGGGGCCCTACCCCCTTGATCACTAATTGAGAAAATGCCCCACAGCTGGATATCATGGAGGCACTTCCCCAACTGAAGCTTCCTTCTCTGTGATAACACCAGCCTATGTCAAGTTGACACACAAAACTAGCCAGTACAACATATTATTAGAATCAACATAGGAGAAAATGTTCATGATCTGTAGTTTGATAAAATATTAAGACAACAAAAAATATATGAAGACAGCTATGATATACTTATTATCTTTGGGCTGGAGGTGAGTGAGGTCGACCAGAGCAAGCAAAGGTCCTAAAAATGTCAATTCCCAACAACAAGAAGGCTTACAAGTACCTGTACAACTACAGTGTGTACTCATATGCATAAAATAAGTAAATAAACCTTAAAAGAAAAAGAATGGCAGAAAATTTTTAAAAAAGCACTCTGGTTAGAAATAAATTTTGTGACGTATTACCTAAACACAATACTGATCTACACAGTACCTTAAGAGATTTTAATAAGTTATTGTAAATCTTACTGTTAAAATGCTGTCAAAATAATGAGAATTCATAGCCATATACATGGATTATGAGAATACATAGAAGTATAATGTTAGCAATTGAATATTTCAGATCAATACATTTATGATTAAAAAGTAGGAGGACCACTCTGAGACGTGTTTATTGATGAGTATAAAGTCTGCACCTTGCCAGAAGACCCAGCAAGTACATACCTGGACATTAACTCTAGAAAATGGAAAGTAACAAAGGTGTTTGTGAATATGCACAATGGAGGTGTATAATACGAAACACAGGAAATCAGTAAATAAAGACTGAACTCAGCCCTGGTACTGTAAGCTTCTCTGGTAACCAGAAATGGCCAGCTAGGGTTCCATCTTATTATTTGGAGACTTCATTAGAATTAACTTCATATATTGTAGGAACTTTTGACTGCGCTAGCTTTCCATACCAACCCTCAAATGCTGTTCAATTTGAGGTGTCTCTTCCCCACATTCTTTCTCTTAGTCTCTCTTATCCCTTCTCACCTAATCTTTCCATTCTCTTTCATAGCACAACCCAGACTGGCTCCTGTCCATCCACAACTCTCTTCTATTTTTCTTTCCCAGGGAGATGGATGGTTCCACTCTAGTCCCTTAGTCTATACCTAACTTTTCTGGATCTATTGATTATAGTTTGGTTATCCTCTAATTGTATATCCAGATATAAGTAAAACCATACTATACTTGTCATTTCAGGCCTTTGTTACCTCACTCGCATTGATTTGTTTTTCTAGTTCTAACCATTGGCCTGAAAATTTCATGATGCTATTTTTTAAGGGCTGAATACTACTCTATTATGTAAATATACCATATTTTCTTTATCCATTCTTCTGTTGAGGGATTAGACTTCTTTGTATTTGTTTTATACTAATTTCCGTGGGGATGATAGTTAGCAACATATTTTTTTCCTACCCTGCATGATACTTTTTGATCCACTTCATAGTTTCCCTTGCTGCACAAAAGATTTTTGTTATTGTGAGATGCCATTTATAGCCTATTTTACCATTTCCTGTTCTCATTTGGAAAGTTGTTACCTGTGACTACCATGTGAAACATGCTTCCAGTTTTGTTCTAGCAGTTTCAGGATACAGAGTCATACATGGATGTCCTTGATCTAATGGTTGTTGAAATATAGTATCACTGAAATATAAGAACCTGGTTCAATTTTTTGCAAAGTGATATCACATTTTCCTAATATCAATGATTAGAGGTGCTGTCTTTTGTCTAGTACAATGTTGTATCATTATCAAAAATCAGTTAACTGTAATTGTGTAGATTTATACCTGCTTCCCTCCAACTGACTGCATTTGTTCTTAAAATTGAAAGGAAATAACGGTTTTGCAAAGGTAATAGAAAAGGAGAATTTAGGTCCAAAATAAAAGCACAAATATCAAGTGAGGAGTTTTTTATTTGTTTAACTTTTTTGCAGTATCTACATATAGAACAATATAGAAGGGAACATAGGGACAAACATCTTATTCTCACACTGGATAGGAGCTGTGGGGCAGTGGACCATGCCACCAAACTGAAAACCTGGTAATGTCGAGTGGATTCAGGAACCCCAGCAATTCTCATAAATGATAATAGTAGGGGTTTAAATCTACACCTGGCCAGGTTCTTGTGCTGGAGCACTTGACCACAACACCCAACAGAGAGGATTGTGACAAATGGGTCACATAGGGATAGCACTTGAAGTCCTTCCACATGCAGATGAGGCATCCCTAATGTCTCAAAACAAGCCCATAGAAAGCATCTCCCTTTAGATGCCAATGCACCCCAAAATGTTTGTAATATCTAATACACAAGGAGTAAAGTACAACAGTTATTTCACTAAAGAGCTGCTGAGAGTGCCTTCCTAATTGAGATGGGACATTTCAGGGAAGAGTATGTGATCCCGAAGCTTCTCTCACTGGAGCTCCACCTAGCCCAACCAGGTGGGCACATTCACCTGCCAAAGCTTGGTGGCCCCGACCTCGGCCTCTATCACCACACAGTGTCCTGCCTCCTGTCACCTACTCCAGGGCAGCAGCCTCAGAAGAGGCTTGGCAACCAGCCTTGCTTCACTTTGGAAAGTTACAACTCTCTGGCCACTCCAACTCAGCCAGAACCTCATGGATCCCTGCAGATAGAGCCTGTTATGCAGACTGATAGGAGCAAAGACAAGAACCTGTTTCTATAAACCTTTCGTGGAACTGTATTGATTTACTTGGGAAAAATTTAACCTCTTGACCTAAATATCTTTTATAAGGTCCATCTTCCAAACACTAATGCATGTGAGAATAAACCTGTACCATAGGAATTTTGGAGACATGTGTATAATAGCCACAAACATTCACAGATCTTGCTTTAGGACAGAGTGACTTTTATATAGCAGTGATCCTCAAAATGTTATGGTAAACTTGCTGTGCTTCTGGAAGACACTCAGACACACAGGCTCATTTTCCAGTAGATTATTTCATTTCTAATTCACACATGTGGTAATAGTTACATGCATTGAGAAATATTTTAAGTAAAATTTGTAGATATTCAGCAGTACAAAAAATAATTAGAGCAGGCAGTACCAGTGGGTCAAAAGCATGTTTGCAAATAGATCCTTCCAAGCATTTCAGTTCCTATGGCACACTCCTGGAAGGGTAATAATTCTTGAAATAAATGGATTCAAAATAAATTCTATCCTGGGTCTAGATATTTAAACTGAACTTCTATTTAAATGGAAATTATTTGTGATCTATTGTGAATCTATTGTGAACTCTGAGTAGTCTGACTAACCATGCCTGCTTTACATAAGCTGTCATCCAACAACTCCATTTAGCGTGTTCTGACTGAAATTCTCTCATTTAATGCTTTGAGTAGCAAAGAATTTTATCTCTCCAAGGGTCTTTGCGCTATGTTGTACAATGAAAGGTACCACATGTCTTGCAAAGCACACTATGTCTTGCAAACCCCAACATGTCTTGCAATGCATATGTTCATTGGAATCTATTTCTTTGATATTTCCTTTATATGTGCTTAGCCATGTAATTTGCTTGACTCATGACATGAATATCTGTTTCATAAGAATCATGAAAAAGGCTTGCATAGATTGGCCAGATCTTGGTTAGATATTTACTAGAATAATCTGCTCATTGAAATCTGTTGGAAGTGGTGAAGCCAGGTATATGAGATTGACCCAATTGGCAGAGATGAGAAGGTTGCCTGTAGGCTGATCACTTACCAAGTCCTAAAGATTTCCATTAGCCTTGTCAAAGTGTGATGATGCTTTCCACATGAGTCACCAAACAGAAGCAAAAGTAATGATAGCCAGGTCAGCAAAAGTGATATGCACACCAGACAAAAGTGTTAATTGTTTTATACCTTTAAATTGTTGAGGTATGTTAGGCTGTACAATCATGTCAAACAATCTACTTGATAAATATGATGGCTAGCTAAGGAATGCATACAACTTGTGCCCAAATGTGGGAACTATGTTTGAGTTATTTACTCTTTCAGACTGGATTGTGTTGGTCACACCTAACTTTTCTGCCTTCTGAAAACAGCTTGTTCTTTGGAACTCAAACACGAGAGAGTGTCTCTCTCCTAAGCAAGTAGGAGGACAAATATTTTAGGAGAAGCATACTGTCAAGAGGGATTCCCAATACTCCCAATCCCTGAGCATCTAAAGGATATTTTGGGGTGACTGAAGTTCAGTTATTTTTGTTGTTGTTGTTATTGTATTCATTTTCTTCTTTTCAAATAGAAATGAAAGGAGGAAATGTGATTATGGCCACATCCTTATCAAATTGAAGGAAATGATAGAGAAAAATGGCTCATATTTTGAAGTACGGAAGCAAAATTAAGTTTTCTAAACCCAGCACAGCTCAAGCATTGATTTTGTTTGCCTAGATCCTAGGGGCACCTGGAGCAATACTTTTGCTCTTGGTTTATTTCACTCCTACCAGCTCTATTTTGTGCCCATTGTGTGAAGCTACATACTCTACCATGTGTGCTTGCATAAAATTACTTATAATATTTGATATTTCTTCTTAAGTCTTGAAATCTTATGACAATTCATGTAACAGATATAAGTCAAAACCATGTTCAATGAGGTAAATTAGTCTCAAAATGAAGTTATGGGGGGTGCGGGAGGGCATCAAGAAAAAAACAAGGCATGTGGTCACTTGTTATAATTATTCTAAGGGGTCAATTTATCCTAAAAACTTGATCATTGAAATGTATACTTCTGCTCACCCACTGTGTAAAGTCTGTCCTGTCCTGCACATGTTAATTATACCCTTACTTTGAATATCTTTCTAAATGAGGAGCTGTCACATAGTGCTCACTCCAAAACCTTCCCTGCCAGATTTCATTGGTTTGACAAAGTTCACATCTTGCTTGAGATATAAGATACTAGCCTATTTACTGACACCACAATCTAGTGTCAATCACATAAAATACAAGAGTATCAGTCAACTGGTCAGTGTCCTATCATTGTTTCCCTTAAGTCATAACTGTGCAAGTTCTCTTAATGATACCTCCTGTGATTATAGTTATCATACACACTATCTGTCATCCAATTTCTCCAATACTTCCTGTTCGGTTAAACAACTAAAGTCTTATAAAGTGAATAAATGAGAATAAATCCTTAAGATGTTAAACATCGCTTATATATCAAATGCATATCATGAAAATACTGAACAATATCATAATGCTATTATCTCAACAGGAATAAAAAGTATAACTTGACCATTGTATCAAAGGCAGTTCAACAAGGCCAAGCCTACACTATGTTCTTACTATATAACTCTGTTAGTAATTTCAGTGTCTGTCTTCCCAGGTGCACAATAAACCCTCAACTACCTTTTGTCTTGAATGTCTGGAGGATTCTTGAATCTGAGGAAATATCAAGACACACATAGATATCCATATCTATATTATTTCAGAGTATTTTGTTGGCTTTATACTAAGGTGTGTAGAGTTTTCAAAGTTTGGAGGTAGATAAGAATGTCTGATGTTCATACAGGAGGACTTCACTTAAAATCCTCAGACCCTACATAAAGATTCAGGCGTGGTTCCAAAGACTTGAAGATGTCAGAAGGGACCCCATCTACACAGAGGGGAAGGAAGGGAGGATAGGGAGAGGACTGGGGGAGGGGTGACTAGGAAGAGGGCAGTGAGGGAGGATAAAAAGGAATAAGTAAAAAAATTAAATTAAATAAATTAAAAAAAAAACAAACAAAAGACCTAGGGATGGTCTGACTGAGATCGTCCCAGAGGGACATGGCTGGGAAGGTCCCTCAGCTTGCTATTCAGCATTCTAGCTTTAGATTCATTGAAAGACCCTATCTCTAGGGAAAAACATAAATAATATAGAATATGTTTTCTCTGGCTTCCAAATTCTTGCACTTCATACACACTGGCTCATACTCCCAACACTCCACACATTTGTATAACACCCTCATAAACAAAAGAAAATACATTTCACAATTACATTTCAGCTCTTTGGTCCTGTCAATTGGCATATTATAACCAGAATGATGACCTAATATTTAGTGTATCTCAGCTAAATGAAGAATGCCAAACACTAGAATTTTTTGCAAGATTAAATAACATCTGATTTTTATAAAATAAAATTAGTTTTTTTTAGAAAATCCAAGTGATCCCAGCAAGTAAATTGATTATAAGAGTAATATAGATCTTCAGAATACTTCACTGAATGTATTATCATATTGAATAATTATACAATAGTTTCATGATCTGTTACTAGTCTCTCATCTATCTGCTTGATGGTCTGTGGGGTATTCAAATAAACACAGTGCATATCATAGAACATCTTGTGTGGTCCATTTGTCCTAATGCATGTCTATGAAACTTAATAAGCAAGGCTTCCTTTACTTGGTTGCGTCAGTGATTCTTATCATGTCTGAAGAAACGCCACCCATCGGGGGTCACATTTACATGCTCGACTGAAAAAGAACTTTAGCTGAAAGTGTTCTAATAGTTCAGATCCTGCTGTGAAACATATGTGGAGAGATATTAACCACCTACATGTGTTAGAAATGTAAGAAACACGGAAAAACTGTGCAGTTTTATAAAGTAGCAAAATAATTGAAACTTAATGAGGAGACTCTCTGGGTTGAAAGTGACCTCTTATTGCTGTGTCACTGCGTTCCTATTTTCTATCTAGTAGCTAGTAAAAAAAAAATGAATGAAAAGAGTCTAAAGAGCAGTCTAAATCCCACAGAGCTCATTTGTTCCCCAGCATCCATTACTTTCTAGGTGCTCCTGGGCTACTTTGGTATTCAAAACTGTTTTTGTGCCTGGCTGATTTAACTCTAGTGCATTTATAAAACACAGAGTAAAACTTTCTTTCAGGATTTCTTAGGGCCCAGAGTAGAGAATGCATGTGCTTCTAACCAAACAGACTCAGTCTTGGTAGCACAGTTGCAAATGTCTAAGTGAAGAGAAAGCCTGGTATCACTTCTCTAGAGACATCTCTTTTGTCTTGGAGTAAACAAAGATTTGGGTAGTCACAGAGGACACACTTGCACAGGTAGTGGAAGATGGGAATTAGGCAGGATGAGAAATATCTATACCATGTACTGAAAGAAAGTTTTTTTTTTTTCCATATTAGTTTCAGGTAGGAGCTGGCAATGTCTATTTGATGAGAAGCAGCATTCTATGTCAAAGCTGCACTACAGGTCATAATTGACAGTTGGGTCATCGGCTGTGAAGTAAAGGCAGGTCCAAATGTGTGGTTAGCTGTTTTTTTTTTTTCTATTATGTGAGGTGGTCTCTGGTGACACCCATAGCTTCCTTCCATCTTTGGATGGTCCCTTTCTTCATATTAATAAAATGGCATTAATGTTCATTTGGAACATTGAATTTTCATATGAACACTTTAAGGAATATGCTTCTTACTAAGTAATGGGAACATTTCAACTTTTTTATTTCTTCAGGGCCAAATTCTGTTTCTAGGGCTTACAGCTTATCCTACCTACACGAAGAAGGTTCATACACCATCTCTGGAATGGTCAGCTTTCTGAGACACGAATCTCGTCATCTTTGCTGCACTATTGTGTAAATAGTTTTGAAAAATCTACTTGTCCAACGTTATTTCCCATTTGATCAACATTGACTGCTAGTGGAAGTGTCTCATCGATATTCATTACACTACTTTCTTTTTTCCTTTTTAACCAAATTTCTTTTCTTTTGCTTTTGATAATTTCTCTGCTTTTCTTTTTGAAATTCTCTCTAGTATTGATAGATTTTAGCGAGCTGTGAAATGAATGTGTACCTTCTTTCTGTCCTAAGAGTTTAGAATGATCCCATGGCCCTCCCCTTTTAAGTGTTGTTAAGTTTCTGGGCTTGATGGAGAGTTGTCAGCAAACTACAGCCAGGCCCTCCATAGATTCTCTAGGTCCTTCATAGACTTTTCATTCTGTATGAGATGATGCAGAGCTTGAGAGTCCTTAGGAACTTTTGCTGTTTAAAGGTGACACATGTGCTCTTGAGATGTTTTCATCTCAATGGGTCACCTTATCCAGCCTCCATAGGAGGACTTTAGTCTTAGCTTATTGTATCTTGCTTTGTCCTGTTTGGGTGTTGTCTCTCAGAGGCCTTCTCTTTTCTGAAGAGTTGATGTGAAATGGATCTGGGCAAGAAGGGAGGTGAAGTCTAGAGGAAGCTAGGCCGAGTGGAGAGAGGGGAAACTGTGTTAATGAGAAGAATCTATTTTCAATGAATAAATAAAGGTGGCAGATTGATCCCATCCTTGGGGATCCTGTAGGATGACTACTAACCAACAAAGGCAATATTATATTAATCATATTGTAGACTACAATATACTAGAAATTGTGAACACTGCAACACCCCCAAACCCTCTGATTGCTCCCAGTCCCAATTTCCTGTACACATGCAGTGTCTGGATCATACTTTTAAAAACATAAACCACAACATCCATTGCTAATCACTGTGACATCCTGCGCATTTTGTACTGGACCCAACTCCTTCTAAAACATTATGTAATTTCATAAGGTGTCTCATTTATCTGACTGGATATTATGATTTATAATTATAAAAACCATTGCTTCTAAGCTTCTTGATGCATTTCAAATGTCAAGAAGTATGAAACATTCATAGAAGATTCTAAATTATATGTTGAGAACCTAACAAATAAATACCATTATATATTCCCTAAAGTATACTTACTTGATATATGATTTCTTTCAATATCAACAACCCTTGGAAATATAATTGTTTGTATTAAAAAAGAAAATATTGCATGTTTACATTCATTTTTATTTCTTTTAACATGTGTTTAATAATTTCCAAATTAGTTATGGCTTTGTTATAAAAATTAATTGATTTCTGTCATCTCTCAAAATCCAGTGTACCATTAAGAATGATAATAAACTAAAATCAGTACACTTGCTTATGCCTTATGAGGTTTTTTTCTTTCCTTCTGGGGTTAGCATAGTCACTCACTGTGCTATCCTTCTGGGGTTAGCATAGTCACTCACTGTGCTATCCTTCTGGAGTTAGCATAGACACTCACTGTGCTATCCTTCTGGGGTTAGCATAGACACTCACTATGCTATCCTTCTGGGGTTAGCATAGTCACTGTGCTATTTACATGGCTTTGTTTCTTGAGATGTTGACTCAATATGTAGCCCAGGCATTCCATGAAGTTCAGCAGTTTTTTTTTTTTTTACCCCAGAATGGTGAGAGCTGTTACGATAACCACATGCCATAATGTCAGGCTAGGATTTCTACTTACAAAAAATAAAATAAAAAAAAATAAAAATACTGTGGAAAATACCTGTGCCATATCCAAACATATAGACACAAAGATATGTATACTCCAGCTCAAAATGACATTCTGATATAATGGAAAGTGATTCTAGGCTTGGACTTTTTGTTTGTTTGGTTGGTTTTGTTTTGTTTTTAAATGTATTCACCATTGCTCTTTTCAGAGACACACCAGAAGAGAGCATCAGACCTCATTACAGATGGTCGTGAGCCATCATATGGTTGCTAGGAATTGAACTCAGGACCTCTGGAAGAGCAGTCAGTGCTCTTAACCACTGAGCCATCAGATCCTAGGTTTGTTAATCCGGGAGAGCCATGACAAAAACCTGGCACCTCTTTACAGAGACAAGTCTTAAGGATTGCTCTCCTCTACCATTGCAAACGCTCACTGTAATAGCAATTGTAGCTCACCTCTTGTCACGTTCAGTACCCAGAGGACCTGCCTGATACCATTTTTAACTCTTAGCTTAAACCACATGAATTCCTCCCCATGTCTATTCTAGAACCCATGGGAAAATATCTCAAATGAGTATGTTTGATAGGAAGCTACTATCCACGATATATAAGGAGCCCCTGCCAATCAGCAGAAACAAAATTATTAAAACTAAATCAATGACTTCAATAAATATGTCTCTAATGAATATATGGAAAAGGCCAGTCATGGCATGGAGGCCATTTTGTTTTGTTCTGTTCTGGTTTTTTTTTTTTTTTTTTTTTTTTTTTTTTTTTTTTTTTTTTTTTTTGTGGTTTTACTACTTTCTTGAATGGCTTGGGTCTCAGAAAGGTGCCCAAGGAAAGCAACAAAAGGAAGGAATGACCAATACAGGGATGCACAGTGAAGAGCTGGGATAGGGCAGAGTGGACCAGGCTCTCCCTGTGGTGATGAGGCTATAATACCCCAGGAGTTCAGAGTATTCATCATACACAGTTGAACAGAAAAGCAGCATTGTTACATAGAGCTAAATGACAGAAGCAGTTTATGGTATACTCTGAATAAACAAGGAGACAGGTTTAGCTAGTCTTGATAGAAGCAGTTGGGGAACAATTTTCAGGTCATGAATGTGGAGGGTCAGAGAGAAAAGTAGGCTGACATTTTCTGTCCACGTTATCAACATCCCAAACAGAGCAGAGGAAGGCTTCTGCATCATGTTCAGCTTCATCTGCAGTGAAGGCTTTGCCAGTTTTGCAAGGGTCTGAGGTTTTGGCCCTTATATGGGAGGCTCAGGTCAGCAAATGCATTTCCTCAGGGCTTCACAGACTCTGGTGTTCCTCAGCTCCACATAATGCTGTGTTTACATAAGAATAGAAGTACTGTATGAATCAAGACATATTTCCTGGCCATATCCTCAAAAACAAACAAACAAAGAATCAAAAAACCAAAATCAGCTTGTTAAAGAGATCTCTGTTACTCCACTTTTATAGTAAACAGCAGGTTGAAAATTCTCTTGGAAATGGAAATTTCCTATATTTTATCAGATTACAAAGACAGTATACAGTTGCAACAAATGGGTATTGTATGGAGATAAGGGTGGACATTATGTTTTTAAGGATGAATACATGGAAAATAAAATATTTAAACTGCAATTTCACTTATTAACTATAAGTAAGTACATTATGTTTATTTACGAAATGATTTTTCAGAAACTGACACAAAATACTTTTCACCTTTCTGTTTAAAGTGTAATGACTACCCAAGCATAGTATTATATACCTTTGATCCCAGAAGAGATATTTATGCTGCTGTCAGATCAAGACCCCCTAGGCCTACATAGGGAGACTCTGTTTCCCAAACAAAACAAACGTGTTCTAGCTTTGTTAATGACCATTCTAATGTTTAGCATGTACTGATAGCTTTTTCTTCAACTACTTGAGACTACATATTAAAAGCAAACCACAATAACCAATGAAAACTAAGAAATGAGCAATGTGTGACATTTGCTATTTCCCAATTTAAAAATCAGTTAAGGCCAATTTGAAGATATCAGTGTAACTTGCTAAAAATCATTTACACCTTATAGATAGAGTAAATGTACTGGATAAACTGTATTGAATTACTTATTAATCAGACTAGGTACATGAACATGGGAGCAAAATGTGCTGACAGTCCCTGGGAGTTATATCAAGGATGGCAGTAAGAAAGAAAGAAAGTGGATAATAAGATCAAAATATACTGAATACACATGCGAACATTTTAAGAATGATAATAAAAACTATAACAACAATTGAATAGCTGTAAATTTTTAAATAATCATTTCTAAGTATTTACTTTATTATTTCTATTTTTTTATATACTCAGTTACTCTAACAATTGTCACCTAGTCCACTTATTAAAAGCTTCTAATTAGCTCACACCCTGGGCATTTTTCAATCTTCAACATATCTCTTGCTGAGTTTTGCTAAAGGTGGTAATCCTTCCCACCTGGTCTCTGTGGTTTTCTTAGAGTGGCCTAAATTGCATGCTTTGAAATTCAGGATGTGGAGGTAGTTTAGGTCCATAATTGTTTTTAATGTGTTGCTTTCTTTAAAAAAACACAGTTGGTTACTAAACACAGCAAAGAAAACAGTTACACTAAGAAAATTAGGGGATTTTGAGATTTAGAGTAAATGGAACTTTGTTAAGTACAAAGTCCCCTTCATTTTGTTTTTAATTCAGCAGATGGTAAATAACATCATTCAGAAAGGATTTGGGAGAGTTTCTAACTACAGTAACTTGCCAGAGTACTGCAAGCATCAAATGTCCTTTCTCTTAGTGGACTCAGTAAAGATCTGTTTGTGTATAAAGTGAGTTTTCTCTATATCAGGGTCAGGGATGGATGGTAATGTTTGACAGGAATGACTGAACTAGCTCGAACTTGAGTCATAAGTCTACATATGAGCTTTGATAATTATTACCTTAATGTGAACCCAATCCAGGCTGGCGAAACATATGGTAATAACATGCATGGCTATACAACTCTCTAAGAAATTTTAGAAAAATAATTCTTTGGTAAAAATGGAAAACAAGTCATTCTGAAATTAAATTGTGAAGTGTCAATTTCATGCCTTTGCATATTCATTTTTTAGTGCAAAAAAATATTGGAAAATCAGAATGTGGCAGTGAGGGAGTTGAGAGAAGAATCTACATTTTCAACAATTTCAGATGTAGTTCTTTTTTAAATAAGTTTTCAAAAAATTCTACAACATGATATTTCTGTTGATTAATTTCTTCCTCATTTTCATCTTGCATATAAGAATATTTTTGACAAGTTTTGAGGGCTTTTAATGATTATCTATACTATGTTTAATGAATTTGAATTGGTTGAACATGAACCTACTTTTTTCAAGATTCCTTTCCGTAAAATCTAAACCCAGATGTATCTTAAGTCACAATTTGTTGCATATGCATATTTCTAAAAACATGCAGTACTGAGAAGCACTGAAAAGCCAACAGGCAGTCAAAGTTTACACACCCCGTTTTTCCATAGAAAAACAAAGTTTTAATGACTAAATAAATACATCTGATTCCAAAACAATGTTTTGGTATCATTGCAAAAAGAATAGAACAAATTTCAGTTAATGTGCTCACAGTTTAAGCTCTATTTATATTTGCAGTATGTCTCAAGATTGTTAGGCTGAAAGAAACTATGCTGCCCTCTCTTTAATCCTCATTTGTTTTTAAAACTCCTTTAAAAAATAATCTACTCTGTGGCTTATCTGATTGGTTGAAGGAGTAATCAACACACACTCAAATACACTCACATGATTCAATAAACTTAGTGACTATTTAGTTCATAATTTTAAGAAAGAAATCACTGGAAAACAAGGTTATGAGATATGGATATTTATCATGCACTTGAAGTTAAATTGCACAGTATATATTCTTATAAGTCTACATTATGTTTAGATGTTTACTTTAATACTGAGTTCAAGTTTATCTTGATAAAGGAATAGAGTTCCCTGTCATGGAACTATAATAATTCATTTTGCAAGTTGATGATAAACAAGATTGACTTTAATCTTGTTACATTCCAATTACTCATATCAGCTCACAAATATTTCTTTAGGTTGCCTTAAGGACTCCAATTTCAAATGAGTCAGTAATCACCTACACATATCTTTTGATATGTGAAGTTCAAGTCCTTGTTTGAGGATCCTGATAGATAGATGACATTCAGACAAGCAGAAGTCAAGACCATTCCTTTATGTCCTATAGACCTCAGATATAGGAAAGAACACTCATCAGTGAAACTATCAAGATCCAGTTAGCCTGATTTATCCAGACACATCACAGGGGAGTAAACTAGATAGCGCTCTATCTGAGAAAACCACTGGCCGTTCTGTTTTTTCCATGGTCCGTTAGACTAGTTACAGCCCTGAGTATGTGATGCAAAATAAAATGGACATTTGAAGCAATTATCTGAACAATTCTGGTGAAAAGAAAGCTTGTTATAGGAAAAAAAGTAACTTGGGGGGGTGCCTTAATTATCCATATTGAATTTCTATATTGATCACATACACAAGACGATTGCCTGATTTGCCACTTCATTTTGCTTGGGTGGACATGGACTAAGATAATTGAAAGCAATTAGACAAAAGTGTCTCAGGAACCATAGTGACATTTGTTGTGGAGTAAGGGTAGCCTTATCAACAAATGTATTCCAACCACCTACTGAGACAAATATAGGAAATTCTCTCAGAAAATCACCAGAAAGAAAGCACTAGTCAAAAAATTAGGCAGCTACGAGAACAATACAAGAGCAGTGTTGACAAAATACAGTATTTTATGTAAGATGAGTTTCTGTTTCTATACAGTCACGGAGCTCAGAGAGTTTACAGTTAAACATTGCGTTGATTTTATACAAAGTATGGTGGTATTTTAGGAAGGGTAGGAAAATTCATTACTCTACATGTAACCATAACATGATGGCTGAAAATGTAGCATTCTTTAAATGCAATAGCATCATTCCTGGCCCTCCTTCATAAAAGTCTGTGTTAGAGGAGGTAGAAACTACGCTGAATCTCTATGGCCTTTCCTTAAGGAGAGTGAGATATCACTTTTCTGTAGAATGACAGGTTAGAACACTGTCGTGGGACTTCTGGGTAGCTGGAGGAGATAACTAAGGGCTGAAGAAAGAATAAGAAGAGACTGGAAATAAATTCCATACTCAAAAGTCATTTTGCCTTGAGGCATCTAGGGTGATGAGCAGGCCTTGAAGGAGCCAATGTGTATTGTGGAACAAAGAAGAAGGTCATCAACCTTCATCTGAAAGATGGAAGAAACATTTTACCAATCCACATTTCATAACATTTCCTTCTAATGAAAATATTATTAGATGACCTACAGTAACTTCATTTATCCTGAATACCATATTTTTTCCTCCTGAATAAAAATAGACTACTATCACAAGGTGAGAGAGTATTAATTGAAGGTTAGATATATCATGAAGTTATAAAGAAAGGTTTGCATTGCTAAATTATAAACATGTTCAATATTTTAATCTATTATCATTTTATGAATTAATTTACTTTAATTATTTTCGATCTAAAATAAGATGTGTTTCTTGTAAAGAGTTGGGATATGAATATATGGGGATAGAGATGTGCCTGGATTTTGGAATGAAATAATTAAGAGAGAATATTTATATCTGCCCTCAGGTTCAGAGGTGCCATTCAGCGAACTGCCTCCTTTGCTTTGGACCTAAACGGAACATCACACAAAACCATGTGGTAAAGAACTCCCTTTGTTTTCATTATCCCTCAGGCAGAATGGCTCAGATCAATAAAACGAATGCCGTAACATGATGTCTATGATGGAAATGAAGGGGAAATCTCATTGCCTGTTGGTGGTAGAGCATCTCATAATGTCATGCTCAGTGACAGCTACTATAACAAAATTCTACAAACTAGGTGGCTTAAACAATGACTATATTATCAAGATACTAGTCAAATCAGTGAGGGTCCACTTTTGACTGGGGCCTTTTATAGCAAAGAGAAACAGGGGTTTTCCCTGGGCATCAGTAAGCACTGGCCATTTAGTAAGCACTACATCCTAAGGATATCATTTAATGTCAATTATCTTTAAAAGACACCACATCCTAATGCTATCACAGTAGAGGGACATGATTTTTGTGGATGGAGTACCCACTGAGTCCCAGGTAATAGTATTTTAAGCCCAGTATAATTCTAAAGTGACAGAGGTGAGCTCACATCATATCTATCAGCAAAGTTTATGTTGCTACAATTAACAGAATTAGAAAAAAAATCACCAAGATGTGAGAAGGTTTGATGGAATCATTCGCATTTACCAAGCTATCACATCCCTGGCTTTTCACAATTTTCACAATCTTGCCTGAAACTAGAGACCCTCTTTGCTAGTCAGAGCTAACCTCACAAGTAGAAGGGGTTTGTAGGCAAGTAAAAAAAAAAAACTAATTTCTTACTGAAGTTATTTCTTATTTAAAAATTGATTTGTTAATTTGTGCCTCTGATTTAATGTGTTAATGTCTCTCATCAATCAAATAAGAGATTGGTACAAAGATACATAAAAGCTGAGGAGTATTATATCCCTGTAAAGATAATTATTACCCTTTAGTATAATTATCTCTCACCCTGAATCAACCTGAATTAGGACAGGGGAACCAAGGAGCTTACAAGAGTCTTCGCACGCTCATTCAACTGTTACTATTCTAAAAGATATGACCCATACACGAATCCTCAGAGGCAATACAATTCTCTGTCTTAATGAATTCACTTGCACCCCACTGAGAATTAATTGCTTTGGAAGCAACCCAATGGTCTGGCTTGCTGAGATGGCCACTGGAATTTTCTTTCTTTTTCTTTTTAAAAAGAGCTCTAAGGAATTAACTAACCTCCTGAATAGGTAAAACTTTTATTTCAACTGTTTCCTTCTTGCTTTGGGTTTCTCTGAGCTCTCCTACACACAGATACACATACACAGATACCCATACATGCATGCACACATGTATGCACACATGAACGCATAGCTGATATTATTTTAAAATTAAATACTTTCTGGCATGAGCAAAAGTGGCATGTAAGCACATAGGTCAACTTTGTCCTGGTTCTCTTTATGAGGAACAGCAGCAAAATATACTTTTCAGTGTCATTGTTTTATATTTGTCTCTTAGCTCTTGATATGGGTAGAAATATCTAACACCAAGGCCTGTGTAACTAATATAGATGGTTTCTAAAATTTATACACAAATGAAATAATTTAAATAGAGCTAACATATATGAGGGAGATAGTGTAGCAATTAAACAGATTATACTAATAACTAACACCTCTAGCGACAAAATACATTACATTTTGTTGAGTCTTTGGCCTAAGATTTTTTCCATTGATTTACCCAAATGTCACAAGCTATTGTCAAAGCCACTGGATATCCTTTATCACCTGGATTTTGCTGAAGAAATAACTTACTTATGCAAGTGGACATGGGGGAAATTCTACTGGTACTAAACTAGAAGTTTCATCTCGGCTAATTAGCTTCAGTAGAATTAGCAGGTACTTGGCACACTAACAGAAGACAACATTAAGCTTCACTATCACTGAGTTACAATCCATGGCACACATACAAGATATGCTAAGGCAATAGCAGCACAATTGTCAAAGGTGTAATCGACCAGTTGTCATTGGATGGAACTCACATCTGACACTGATAAAAATAAAACCTGAGACTAATGAATCATGGTCGCCAGTAAAACCTACTACTACTCTTCTGAAAAGACCATATCAATAGAATGACTTCTTATGATATATTGCTATACCCAAATATTAGTGTAATAATAAAAATTCATCAGAAAAGCTGAGATAAATGGACAATGTGCAAAGAGTGACTTTGTGGTACTCTTCTGTAAATGCTATGTCTTTTTTTTTATTTGGATATTTTCTTTATTTACATTTCAAATGTTATCCCATTTCCCAGTTTCCCTCCCTCCTGGAAACACCCTCATTACATTCTCCCTCACCCTGCTCCTCCACCCACCCACCTACCCTGCACCTATCCCCCTCTATTCCCCTACACTGGGGCATCTATCAAGCCTTCATATGATGAAGGACCTCTCCTCCCACTGATGCATGGCAAGGGCATCCTCTGCTACATATGTAGCTGGAGCCATGTGTACTCCATTGTTGATGGCTTAGTCCCTGCGAGTTCTTGGGTGTTTGGGTGGTTGATATTCTTATTCTTCTTGTGGGGTTGCAAACCCCTTCAACTCCTTCAGTCCTTCCTCTAACTCCTCTATTGGGGACCCCACGCTCAGTCCAATGGTTGGCTGTGAGCATTGGCCACTGTGTGTATAAGGCTCTGGCAGGGCCTCACATAAAACAGCCATATCAGGCTCCTGTCAGCATGCACTTGTTGGCATCCACAATAGTGTCTGGGTTTGGTAACTGTATATGGTATGAATCCTCAGGTGGGACAGTCCCTGGGTGGCCTTTCCTTCAGTCTCTGCTCAATACTTTAACTTCATATTTGCTCCTGTGAGTATTTTGTTCTCCTTCTAAGAAGGATCGAAGCATCCACACTTTTGTCTTCCTTCTTATTGAGCTTCATGTGGTCTGTGAATTGTATCCTGGTTATTTGGAGCTTTTGGGCTAATATCCACTTATCAGTGAGTGCACACCTTGTGTGTTCTTTTGCGATTGGGTTACCTCACTCAGGATGATATTTTCTAGTTCTATCCATTTGCATAAGAATTTCATAAATTCATCATTTTTAATAGCTGAATAGTACTCCATTGTGTAAATGCACCACATTTTCTGTATCCATTCCTCTGCTGAAGAACATCTGGGACACATGCTCCCCTATGAAAGTTCATAGCAGCCTTATTTATAATAGCCAGGAGCTGGAAAGAACCCAGGTGTCCTTCAACAGAGGAATGGATACAGAAAATGTGGTGCATTTACAAAATGCTATGTCTTTATTAATTACTTACCCTCTCCCCAAGGTTCAGTGTTCTACGTGGAAAAGGGAGTGAACAGATTGTAAGAGTCAGAGGTGGTAGATGACTTCAAAAAATCAGAGCTATCCTGACACAAGACTGATATATACATATTGAAATATACACACTACGGCAGCACGCACAAGCCTGAACCGTTTCAAACCAGATCAAAAAAAAAAAAAAAAAATCAACCCTAACCCTAACCCTAACCCTAACCCTAATCCTAACCCTAACCTTAACCCTAACCCTAACCCTAACCCTAACCCTAACCATAACCATAACCCTAACCCTAACCCTGAAAAGAGGGATTAGACACAAGTGCCCACCCCAACCAAGAATTCATTTGCAATAAATAACTACTTACAGCAGAAAAAATCAGTTTTAGCCAACACAGTGTTACTACTAAATCTAATCACACTCTGGCCCGGCTAGGAATTGTTGGTTTGCACAAAATTAATTGCATGGCTTCTTTTTTGTTTATATGTTTTTTGCTTTATTTTTATCTCTCCTTTTTAGTTAGATTTTTAAATATATTCATTTTTAGTGTGTTTTTGAAAGAGATAAAAGAAAGTACAAGAACTTGGTTGCATAGGGAAATTGAGTGTATCTGAAAAAAGTTAAGGAGTGACCAGAATATGTCCAAAATGTGTTGGTTAAAAAATCAATAAAATACATAAAGGAATTGTATATTACAAAGAAAATAACTATGTACTACAGTGGATATTGTGTTATATTTACTTGTATGCCATTAAGTGTATATTCTCATATCTAAATCAAGTTTAGAATCTACTGACCAATCATCTCCTGATCACTCACTACATATTATAAATTAATATTTCTCCCAAATTAGAAGCTATAATATAAAGTCTACTCCCAGAGAATAATGCATAAAAAAGCAGTTAACAGCCTCAGGTAACTCAGCTAGCATAACATGACGTAATATGAAAGTATAGTACAATATGACTCACATACTATTTTTTTTTAAGTTTTTAAATATTGCCTATGTTGCCTAAATCATTTAAATGTGAAGACAGACAGGATAGACATAATTGTTGAAACAAAGCTAACACATATCAGGCTCAAATACAAATTGTAATAAATGAATGACACTTAATGAAAAAATAAGTGTATCTTATTTTCTATATTTTATCCCAGATACACATTTGCTTTTTTTTTTTATAAACTAGGCAAAGGAGGATAGTAACGACTTGCCAAAGCATTTTTTGAGTTAAAAAATAAATTGGTTTATCATAAATAATATTTTCTCTTGCAAAATTAGGAGATAAATTCATACATCGTTATCTCACAAATAATTTTATATAGATGTCAATGACTTTATGTCTTATCATTGGTGGTTCTTTTATAAAGGGTAGGAATAACATTCTTCACAAATATCTATTTCCAGCTGTGTTGCAGTAATGGGAGTCCATTTAACATATTTCAATAAAAAGAAAAGCTAAATAATAATACAACTGAAAATCATGGACAATAACAGACTTTTATTGGATCTCAGGCCAAGAGAGATACTAAATCCTGCCAAAAGACATCTCCTGCTGTTGTTTGAAGAGAAGAGTTCCCATTTCCTGGTGTGGTACATATCTAGATATAATAGTTATGTATTGAAGAAACTTACATGGAATCTGAGGTGCCCTGGGTAGCTAGACAATTTAACATAAAATACAAGAAAGAGATTAACAGAGAAAAAGAAATGGCTTCAGGAATTTACAGATAGTCTCAGGCAAGCCTTCAAATGACTTCTGGGAAGAACACACAAGGAAAGTGCTCAAGACAAGGAAAAGAATACACTTGATAACATTAGAAAGAGCAATCCTTAGGTCTCACACAGGGCACGACACAGTGCATTTGTAGAACGGACAAAGTTGAAATATTAAAAGCCTAGGACATCAGATGATAGAAAACTCTTCCAACAGCTAGGCAAAGCACTGCTGTATTTAATTCTGTTGTGCAGTTCTACCTTCTAAAGGTACGCGACAGTAACTAAAAGCAGAAAATAGTGTTAATATAGCATTATTATATATCCAATAAACCTTGTAGATATTTTATACAACACAAACTATTGAGCTCCATTCAAAATGAATTTTTATAAGACAATAAAGGCTATTGCTATCATACACAACATTCTACCAACGTGACTTAATGATAAGACTTTCTTGTTGAGGACTCCATATATGTTGATCTTGAGACATGGAGAAATCATGTCAGAATTGACTGGAAAGCTCCTCAGTGCTGATGAGCTTTCATAATATAAAATAGTGCTATGCAGACTTTTGGGGAATGAAAAGTCTTCCTCGGTTTTGAAGCCTGTGGTTGACAATAATGACCTATGTGGTACGATATGTTTGTGAGTTTAGCTGTGACAGGAATGCTGTGGGAGAAAGGCCAGGTTCACATAGAAACAAGAGTCTCTCCTGTGTAAATCTAACCAATAACATATGTATAACTCATCCCAGGGAGCTCAGAGGGCCCAGTTTGAACCTGGTACTATAATTTTACTAGTGGCAATAGTATGAAACTGCTTTCTAAATTCATAGTGATTCATAAATTCTGAGCCATGTATTAGTGCAGCCCCTGGGGAGTTCCCGTGTACATTCGACAGTGCTTAATGCAGAATCTCACAGCTGCTTAAATTGCTGACCGTAGGAATATATAGAATGTCATTAAAATTTAAAACTCTTATTGGGTGTAAAATCCTTTTAGAAGATTTTAAACATAAGACAGACGTTGAGAACGTATTTCTGCAGAACAACTTGAGCCAAGAACTGCATATACCAAACAATTATGAGAGTTCAGAAAACCTGAAACTCGTCTACATTGCACATAAGAATATACTGTAATACAGCAATTCTGCCAAGCAACTCTTCCATTCCTTAAGGTCTGAATATACTATTAATCTATGATTCAAAATTAAACTTGTAGGCATGTATCCTACAGAAATGGAGACTTGTGAAGCTTGTGAGAAATATTCATGATGACTGGTTTATTTCTAATAACCCCAAGATAAAAATGCTTTTTAGAAAGAGAAGTTTAAAATGTGGTACATTCACAAGTTTATATTTTTTCCATTGCACATCTTTTTCAATATATACTTTTTTTTGTTTTTTTTTTTTGTTTTTTTGTTTTTGTTTTTGGTTTTTTTTGTTTGTTTGTTTGTTTTTTTTTTGAGACAGGATTTCTCTGTGTACTTGTCCTGGAACTCACTCTGTAGTGACCAGGCTGGCCTCGAATTCAGAAATCCGCCTGCCTCTGCCTCCCAAGTGCTGGGATTAAAGGCATGCACCACCACTGTCCAGCTCAATACATACTTTAAAAATATCATGTAAAGGATTCAAATGCTCCTACTCTACCAGAGGCCATGTGTCTATAACCCATGTACTACTACACCAAAAGACATTCAACATTTCCTCAGAGCCTGCCTGACTTCCGTATTCCCTCCTTCAGTGTCCATGTCCCAGCCCACAACTCTGGAAAAAGCCCTCTTCTCTCTCAAAGGCAATGTTGGTTACTGGAAATCCAGAGGCCACACTGGTATCCAAAGCCTAATAGTCCGTTAGACCCCACATATTCTCCCTTCTCTACCAGAGGCTATATTGTTTTCTGGGACCCAGAGACATAAATTCCAGAACCATAAGATCCCAGAGGCAACTTGCAGCACCCGAACCCCAAAGGTCACAAAAGGTCACAGAGGCTGCCAAAACCTGAGCAGAAACATCCTAATGAACCAGAAGATTCACTGATCTCCCGAACCACAGGCCATTCAGACTAAAATACCAGAAAGGAGAGAGAAACTAAGCAACAATAACAACAAAAAAAACCTATCTATGAATATTAACTCAGAAATTGGCACTCAAACCTATAACTCTCCTGATTTCATATGCTTAGAAGAAAGTGTAAGTACATAGCAAGCAGCCAGGACCATATGGCAAAACACAGCCCAGGTATTCTATTACAGCAAGTCCTGGGCATTCCAACACAGCTGAAGCACAAAATATGACCTTAAAAACAGTACTATTATGTTGATAGAGTTCCATAAGGAGGAAATGACTAAATTCTTTGATGAAATCCTGGAATATAAAAGCAAAATAATTGGGAAGAAATTAATAAATGCCTTAAAGAAAGCTCGAATAAAAACAAACAAGCATGTAAAAGAAATGAATATAACTGTTCAAAACCTGAAAATGTAAACAGAAGCAATAAACAAAGAAGAAACTGAAGAAATCCTGGGAATGTAAAATTTAGGTACAAATCACAAATAAAATATAAAAGACAGAAGATAGAATCTCAGGTGTACAAGATATGACAGGAAAAGCTAGTACACGAGTCAAAGAAAATGTTAAACCTAAAAATTTCTGACAGAGAACATTCAGAAAATCTGAGACACCATGAAAAGCTTAAATCTAAGAATAATTGCAATAGAAGAGGAGGAAGAGAAAGAAGAGGAGGAGGAGGAGGAGGAGGAGGAGGGGGA